>DF240205.1:112500-131558 GCA_000507305.1 Breviolum minutum Mf 1.05b.01
GCAGTGCATCTATGGCGGTGTGCCGAAGAGAGATCAACGTCAGGTTGGTGTGGATTGGATTTGGAGACTTGAAATCGCGGCTGCACAAAATCGCTGCAAAGATTTGCACACTGCTTCGCTGCTGCTATCATTCCTGTGTCTTGTAACCCCATAAACCGTATAGGCATAAACTGCATAGATCCCAGTAACGTCGTACACTGTCATAGTATGTACAAAGTCTCGATGTCATGCAGGCCATTTCTGGAACGGGTGTGGACATGGCGATATGTACTCCGGGACGACTCCAGGCACAATGACCGCCCGGTAGAACTTGCAGATAAAGCGTATGTCAGACTGTCAGACTATTCCATCAAACATCCAGAGAAAGTCACAGATGACATGAAACTAGACTAGATGAAGTGAGATGTGAGATGAAATGAGCGATGCACTTTAGGCAGTCAAGACGCGTTGTTGTGTTTGTTTATCGAAAAATGTCAAAAAACATTCACCGCACTCTGGTGACTGATATTCTGTGATGATCTGTTATGAATTGGTTGTGGAATTTGTCAGGACTTGGTTGAAGAGGAGACCATGGATCTGGGTTCTGTGTCAACATCTCAATCTCTGACGCAAGATATGCGGAATGTTTTGCATTTTGATGAAATGGCAGAAGATATCAATCTCTCAAAGGTCATTTGAACATATTGGAACATATTCAACTATGCTGTCCGAAGTTAGAACGAGGCAGTACTTGGTGCTCGACGAGGCAAGCTGGATGTTTTACCTGAACCGTTGGCAACACCAGTTTTACAGAAAACTAGATAACCTCAGTATCGCTCAGTATGTGTGACATGATGTGACATGTATCTCCCGGCCAAGGGATGAAGTAAAACATCATGGATTGGAGCATCAACACGCTCATCATCTATTTGTCAAGGTTGCCTTGTGCACTTGTTGAAGCTCATCCTGAAGCCATTTACTCATATTCTTTGCTTCTATTCAGGGTTAAAATCAGGGTGTGATGAATTGTTACCTTTCACCATATAGTCAAAGTGGGACAAAATATCTACGTAATACGTGTAATACGACACAAAACAAATCTTGAATCTGCTTCCCAACGCTTCTGTTTCACTTGAACACTGCTCAACCATGGCCACAACTGCTGCTTGGTTTGCAGGATGCAGGAGCTTCGTGTCAATTTTATTTTGGTGGTCGTGCAAAGTTGAATCTTTTGATCCTTTGTGCATTTGTGCATGGAGAAAGTGGATGAAAATGGGACAAACTTGAAGAGATTGCTATGCATAGGGGAAAATGCATCTATCTCCAAAATCTCCAAGCTCCTAAGGTGAAATCGCCAGAACCATGGGACGAAGCAGGCCAGTGATATTTTTTTTCATTGTTTTTCATTCCGTTCCGGAGTCACGTTTGACAAAACCAAGAATTCATTCAATTTTCCCTGCAATTCTCCGATGTTCTGTATTTTCTGATTGATCCAGGTGACTGCGATGTTCCCTTCGATGAACCTCGGTTTGGGTTGTGTCCCTTTTTTCGCATTTTTTCCATATCATTCCTTATCCTTTTCTCTTTTGGGGCTCTTTTATGTTCATTGCATCACATATTATCTCTCAATTTTGCATCTTGACAGGAGTTTCTCACTTTGGTGAAAGCAAGAAAGTTCATCATTTTCTTGTAGAAGAGTCAGCAACCGTAAGTTTAGTAGCAAAACATGTGTCGAATACGAGCGAAGTCTGATCAATAGTTCGTCCGAGGACCTCCTGAACAAAATCTCCAGTTCGAAGCAGCTGCCCAGCTTGTTGGCTCGACCACAGGAAGCCAGCACCAAATCCCAGTTTTGCCTTGAGGACGTGCTGAAACGACAGCATGCTGCCCTTATTTTCTTTGCAGATGGCCTTAGTATGTATTGATATATTATACGCCCGCATATATCATATATGTTAGTATATGATTATGATTATTATGTATGGGCGTCTTAACAATAACAAGTCTTTATGACTTTAAACTTTTTCAAGAGTCGATAGTACACAGTTGTCCCAGGTGAAACCATAGGATTTTTATGATGGCTTTTGCGCATAGCAACTGCCCTCATGTTTGTAAGCGTTTTTTTGCAACGAAAATCATCAATTAATTCATCAGAGATTCTACAACTAAGACAAAGAACAGAGATTTCAATCTGTCGCCTTGACGTCTTCAGATTTTTTGATAAAAATCTGACATTTTTTGACGACAGGAGTGGAAGCGGATACCAACCGTGGGCCGTGAATTGGATCCCTCCATGGTATCAGCTTTATTGGGTCCCAGCCCTGATCCTTTCGTACGACCCGAAAAGATGAAAGGATGGCCAGTGAGTTGGGAACACAAAGGTTCTGCTTTCGGTACTTTTGGTTACTTGCCACATTGTGATCTTGTGCCTTGGGATCAGGAAAGAGCAAAGGCACCAGAGAGAGCCTGGCCAGCAGATGGTGCGGTATGTCGTTTGTATGATGACAAGCGGAAGAACAAAACTGCTTGGAAGCCAACGACTTGGCAACATCATGGTCCCAGCTTCCCAGCTGTGGCACCTTTAGCGACCAGTCTATCTGCACCTGCTTTGCGCAACTTGCAAAAGAAAGCCAAACGTGACAAGGAATCCAAACCAACAGAGTTGGATCAGTCACTTGACAGAACCAGAGCACATAGCGTTGCATGCCTCACTGCTGCTGCTACTATCTCGAGCTGGAGTCGGCAGAGTCTCTCATCTCCAAGCCATGCAAGCAACAAGGCAATGAGCCATGCCAGTCATGGGGAAAGCAGAATGCCATCAAAAGCTTCGAGGAGGCCAAGCAAAGCAGAAAAAGCAGAATCTGTTCCAGTTCGATCTGCATCCAAACGCAGGCAGTCTGAACCTGCATGGAAGATATATGGCGAGATCCTTCTTGACTGATGATGTAATAATAGCGTCACAGTCACAAGCGGTCACAACCGTTCAACCATGTTCAACCTTTCTACCACCCTGAAAGGGTTACAGAATTGGTCCAAGAATACGGAGGGTTTGGCTGCAGCAGTCAGCGCAAACAGATACCTCTCAAGATGCGCAGCAAGATGCATCTTTGGATTGAGATCAACCACGGTCTCAATTTGTGTACTTTGCGATGACTTTCCTTGCAGCAAAAGCTGAAGAGCTTCAAAACCAGAGAATAATGAAACCTCAAACACTTTTGTTCAGCAATTTTTTGGATTCACGGTCGGATCTGATGCCATTGACAAAATTGATGCTTTGACCATGATCATGACTTGACGCGTCTTTCAGTACAAAGTAACTCTGGAAGTACGCGGCTTTGATGCTTTTGGTAGGCAGATCGGATGCTGGACATGGGCTTCATCGATGTGGTGAAAGCATTGATCAGCAAGATGCCCAAGGCCGTGCGAGACATGCGAGACATGCGACATGCTCCACATTGACATGGCGGATTCGAGTCGAGTCATAGGAGTCACTCTAAGATCTCACATTTGTCACAGCGCAATTTCTCTCGGTTTCCAAAGGCAGAGGAAGAGTCAAGAAGTTGGAAAAACGTTTTCAAGACCTATGATGGCAATGCCAATGGATGTCACCATGAGAGCATGTGGTTTCATGTGGCTTCATCTAACTGAGACGGGTTTGCCAGGCCGGAAAGTATCGTCCTCAGAACAGGGCTATGCGGCTGTGCAGATGCATGCCGTAAGAAGTGCTTGCTGGAGATAGGTGAAACACGGGCATGTCGTATCCGACAAAGGACCCACAAAGTAATGACTTGTGAAGCAACATACAAAATCTGCAAATGGCCTGTGCAGTATTTTGATGCTAGTTGCAAGTTGCAAGCATTGTTCTGTCGTGATCATGCGAATGCATACATGTACAACACGTGAAATAGGAATGACCCATGATGAATCTTGTGCACATTAACTGTATTATAGTAACAATTGATGTTGCTGTTTCATTGTCATTCATTGAGTATACTTGAGACGTATGACCTTTTGCACTGTTTATATTGTATAAATGTATGCACCACTTATACAGGATTACAATATGATTTACAATAAAGGCCTTCGGCCTTCGCCTTTTCTTGAATTTGCACAAAGTGAGGCGTCAGACCTGCATGTTCAGTTGCTGCCTCGGATTCAGAGTCCATCGATATGTTGCACAAACGGTTGATATTCTCAAATGTTTTATATCCTGTTCCATCGTTCTTGTATTGGTTTTTGATATATATATATATATATTTGTTTAAAGTTTAAAGTGTTGTCTCAATGTCGTCTCATGCTTTTACCAGCATCCTTATGGTGTTCTGCATTTTACTTTGTTGCTTGATCTTTTGTGCTTCATATAATATGCTTCGTTTGATCTCTACTTCCTCGATGTTGCAGCGAGTTTTTCCCATGTGCCACAGGTGCCACTTGGCCAGCCACGGCCCTAGACAGAGAATCGAGTACAAACCGAAGGATCCGAGTGCAGTGCACTGTGAATCTCAGGCAACGGTGCATGCTTTGGCCACCAAGTTCTTGAGCCAACCTGTTCATGCTGGTATCCTAATTTAAAATCCTCGAAATTTCAGAAGTTCAATTTGAAACATTTTTCTGTGTTCAATCACTGAGGTTGGCATTGGTTCTGTAGATGAAGGTGTTGTAGCCAACACAGCCATCAGACAGGTGGTCGAGGCTACTCACCAAGAGCCATGCGATTTTGCTTTCGTTTCAACCTCGACCTTTGCAATCCAAAATCGAAACGATTTCCACTTCGATAGGTCATCAAGAACGAAAAGGACAGACGATCAGAAAGAAGTTGCTTCAAGCTCCCCGCTCACTAGACTTCCATCAACATTCAGACCACATTTTGAGGAGAAACCAACTCGTTTGCTCCACTACCTCAAACAGCACTACAGTCCTGACAAGAAGGTCCAATGTCACATTGAATTTTGGGTCTCACGCAGCATGCTGTTCATTAGTGCACCAAGCCAGTCTCGGATTCAGATGGATTGTTCTCTGGAGGTCATTATCTTCGGATTGTACAAGAAGGAGCGATGCCAAATGGACCCACGTGATGCGTCCATTCCAAAGACAGGGCCATTTGAAGTGGTGTGTTCAAGCAAAGCTGGCACAAAACGAACCAATTCAGAGGAGATTGCCTGGCTCGAAACCTTTTTGTCCGCTCCCTTGTCAGTTTCAAAATTCCAGGCAGTGAAATGATGACAGGCCTACTCAATACGATGATTATCAAGAATTGAGAATCAGCTCATTGTAAGTATATTGATTTCATATTCAATCTATTTTATCAGTTATGTGTCCATCAACCAGAAGCATTCACATCAAAAGTATCAGTGCCATTAGCTTTTGCTCTGTGAGGTGGGAAAAAGGCTATGAAAAACTCATTGCACTGCAGGGGGTTGGCCACTCAGAGACTACCATCAACATTACCAACGCTTCCTGAAACAATGCAAATACACTGCACCAAACAGGGCAATTGCGTCATTCTTCGCTATTCAGGACATGTCGCAGGATAAGAGAACACAGGCGAATTCTGCCGTCACTTCAGCACTCAACACCCTTCATTCCCTGCGATCAAGAGGAGAACACCAATGAAGAGCCTTCATGAACTGAAAAGATCAAGATAACCTCACTTCAAGATGAAAGGAAATCATGTGATTTACGCATCTATTTGCTGCCTTTGCTGATATGCTCAACTTGCGTAGAATACTGCTATGCGTTCAGGCACTCGCAGACTTCAAAGCAACAAAGAAGACCCTTGCAAGCATTCCACCGTTTCATGACATCATCAAGTCTTCTAAGTCTTGAAATCGTATTAATGCCATCAATCAATACAAACAATCAATGCAAACATATATTGAAACACAACTTATCGATTTGAAGACTACAAGTCGGGGGTGGCTCCTCTTTGAATGCTTGGGGTCGTGTTCAGGATGTGCTGATGCATACTTAGGACACCCTTGCTTGCGACTGATGTGGCTGGCAGAGGGCTCGATGTTCAGGCAAGGTGTGTGGTGCAACGTAGTTTCTCTGGTATCAACCCAAAATGGTCTCGGAAAAAAGCAAGTCAAGCTACGTACCTACCCATGCAACAACACAACGACCATCTTCACAGGGGTCTTATGGTCTTTCTGAGTCGTTTTGACTGGATGTTTCTTCATGCTTGTCAAACAGTGGAGTTTTTTCTCAGGACGTGGAGTTGGTGATTAATTACACCTTCCCACTGACGATCGAGGAGTCCCTGAGATTGTTGTGCAGGAGTCTTGTCTCGAGTCTCAACACGATTCAGCCAGGACTACACTCACCGAATTGGCCGTACTGGTAGAGCTGGAAAAAAAGGTGGGCAGATGTGGGCAGAACACCAGGCAACCTGATCAGCCATGAGTACAAATTCATGAATTTGAAATTTGAAATGATATGAACAAGGAAGAAAAAAAGGCTCTACAAAAGACCCTCCCTATAAGACCCTGAAACCTTTCCTGACAAAACATGTGAAAGTCATCCGATTGTGGAATTCTCAATATATTTTGAGCTAAAGAGGGTTGGATTGTTCTTGTTGTTATGGTTGCTGGCCTGCTGACCCTCTCTTTCAGCGTGCTGCACGCTCCTGTCGATGAGAGAATTCTAGAAAGACAGAAGGACTGAAAGCATTGAATGGCAGTCTGGCGCATCAAGAAGGGAGCCAAGGATGCAAAAGGATTTAAAACATCAAGCAGTTGGATATGATAGAATTAGCTGCACTAAAACCTAATAAAACTTCTCACTTACCATGGAATGTTCTGTTCGTCTCCGGAAAAGTGTGCATTTTTTCCGATTCGTGATGTGCTATGTTGTGCTTTTTGAGACAAACATGAGCCTCTCACCTCCGGAGCCCTCTGACAGTGCCTAGATTACTACTAGACTAGCAGAATCAGAATACTACCAAGTGTCAATATTATAGTATATTACATCATTTTGTTTAATATTATATTATCAATGATTTATATTATAAATTATATTAGATTAGATATTATATTGAATATTATATTACATTATATCGTATTACGTCATATTATTTCATATAAGTTTAGTCTGCTAATTACTATATCATTCTCTATTTTCTCATATTTTACCCTTTACTCATATTTTCGATCATTTTCGAAGGCATGCATTGATAGATACTTTGAGCAACATTTTCATTTACTAATAGTTTGAGAGCATATACTGCACTGGTGCTCAGAAGTCCTCACTCCTGTATTTTACTTCAGATTCAAAGCCTTTACTCATCTCATCACCTTTCACTTGCTTTCACTCCTGGCTCTCCTAGTTTCAAACAGAGTTTGAACATGTATAAAATCAGACCCTGGCGGCACGGCGGCACGCCTACATTCTCACAACTCTCCTTGACTTTCACAAGACTCAGTTGGGTTTTCATAGATTTCATGGCACTTTTCATAGCGTTTTTCGGTTTCATGTCAGCTCAGCTTGGAGCATTTGGGTTTCACGACTCGGAGGTCTGGCAATTTGCTTTTTCTGCCCCGACTCCAAAGGAGCGCAGGACGAGAAGGTGAATCTTTCAGGGCGAATCGTGGCTTTCATGAAAGTGGAACATGTGGAAATGGAGAGAAAAAACATAAAAAACTGTACCATACTGTACCTTGTCTGGGAATCCTTGCTCGGAATACGAAAAGTATCCAAAAGCGCAAAATGGAAGGTATGGAGGAATGGTTCAATGTGAGAACTACATATCAGACATCATTGAGTTCATTCAGGTTGTCAATTAAGGCATGATCACCCGTGCGGTATGCTTTAGTTGTAGTTCAGGAGATTTCAGGAGTTTCGTGCCCAAATGAGTTGCCAAGCAGGCACATGCCGGCGACCTTTGTGCCATCCTCCGCAAAGCGAACCAAGAAGTCCCCAAGGAGAATGGACGAGTCGTTGAAGTCATTGAGTGGTTGTGCTGGAAGAACTGTCACGATTTCTCTGCCATTTTGAAAGGGGAATTGGATATGATATGAACTTATATTTTAAAGGACTTGGAGAGCATTGCGAATACCTCTGGCGGTAACAAGGCCACAAAAAAGAAGGCGCACTTCAACTGCAACTCCATGCATTTTGCGTGCAGCCAAACCAGAGTGACGGGGTCGATTGAAATGGCAGAAATTCATTGAGATTGGATGTTGACATGTTGACATGTTGACAGGCTCATCCACTCTTTGGGGCCCACTTCAAGCTGCTCAGAAAAGGTTAAAAAACACACAGCGAACATCATGGAACGTATAGGAAACTGAGATTGTCATTTGATGATTTTGATGCTTAGCTTGATGCAGTTTGCATGTGGTTTGCACATGTTTGCTTTGGTTTCACACTTCCGTTCTTGTTTTCACCTTGGACCTTGCACACGTGGAGACCGTAAAGAAAGCAACAAAGCAACACGTAGCTCGTTTCGTGAAGATGTGACAAAATGAAAGATTAGAAAGCTGTGTTTTTTTTTGTTTTTTTTTCAACTTCGATTCAGCTTCAGCTCTGAGGAGTGCAGAACAAATGGCCGCACTTGAAGCAAAAAAGGCCACATCACACAGCTGGCAACTTGTGGACTTGTTGGAGCATGACTTATAGCACTACCAAAATGATAAATTGGACAGATTGGTCAGGTCTCTTCTGTTTTTCAAAGTTGTTGTCAAAGTTGTTGTGTTTTGCGCTTTGTCTGTGAATTAAAACCACATCCACAAGGGGATTTTTCAATATTTTTCACATCTTTAGTCAGCATTCACGGGAAGAAGTTGCAGAAGTGTGTGTGTGTGTGTTCTGATTTTGGTGCTGTGCTGTTTCATTGGCGGCTATCTAGATGTTTGATCTTCTCCTGCATCTTGTGTTGTGATGTTTCTCTTCCGAAATTTTGTTTCTTGGAAGGTGCATACGACCTTCGACTCTGACGAAGATTGACGTGATGCCATTGTGGCAGACTCCGCTGCGGTGTTCGTAGGGGGCAACAAATGGAGTCTAATCTCAATGAAGAGATTCATGGTTTCTGATTCTGCATAGTCATGACAAACAAACAATTATGAACCATGAGGTTTGATAAGGAAATGAAAAAGATCCTGGGTCCTTGATTGTTGGCCTGGAGACGGCCAGCATTTTGCGCAAGCAGAGCGACAGCAGCAAAGCGATATCCTCCGTGCGCTGAGCACAAGCCTGTCAGCTGGATGCGCCAAGAAAAACGAGCTCAACCCAATTGGCACAACTCTGCAGTTTCATGCACATGCCTATTCAGAGTAACATCATGTAACATCAAAGTGTTGAACCATAGTATCGGGATTTCAATCCTGCTGTCATGACATGGCCTGACATGATACCATTCACATTGCGTTTTGCTCAGTCTTGATTAGTGAAAGTGCAATCCCAGACACTTTTATCAGACACGAAAGGAATCAAAGCCCAGATTCTTCCAGACTGATTGCACGGAACGTATTGCAAAACACTATCATTTGCTGTTAGAACCATCAACTCATAACATGTGCGCAAGATACACGTCACATCGTCACATCGTCACATGTTTTCTTCTTTGGTTCTCTTGGATAGATTTTTACATTGCAATTTTCTCGCGATGGGGTTCCCAAGTCGAGGAGCTTCCGGTCTTTGATTGACGATCCAGTGGATTCGTGGATAAGTGAAGATATATCACATTAAGAGAATGTAAAATAATCATGAATGCACAGTTAATACAAAGAATATATATAAGCAATATGAAGCAAATGGAAACAATATCATAACCAGAAACAGAAACACAAAGGTTTTGAAGATATCTCAGCACTTGACCATGCTGAATGTTCTGCTTTTCAAGAAGATCAAAGCGAAGTCACGACCTTGCACGAATACTTCCGAGGGTTGGAAGGCGAGCTAGACGTCTTCGAAATAAGTTGACAAGATTTGAAGTAAGTGTGATATCAATGCATTTGTGGGATGACTTGTAGGAACAGTATGAGCAAGTTTACGTTGATTATATTCTGAAAGTTGGAGTACATTTCTCCAAATAAACCTGACACTTGAGACCTATCCTACGCATGCTGGGCTGTCAGGAGCCTTCTCGATGACAAGGCGGCAGGCGCGCAAGCTCTCTTGCAGACTCGCACACCGCAATACAGAAATCTTTCTAAGTCATGCCCACATCATTGACATTGCACTCAATGCATCCCAATGCTGCATCTGCAGGGATCTTGCAACTAGTTCCATGCTGGAAGCACGAGTCCATGATCATTTTCAGGTGAAAGGGTGTCTCCTAGTGGCAATTTTCCTTGCAAGAAACGCTTTCGTCCCGGCCTGGAACTTATCACATCTTGTCACTGTTGTCCATGCAGGAAACTTGCCTATATGATTTATTTACGTATACTGTATGTATTTATACTATATGAATGTATATGAATATATCATGAATTATGATTGAATGAACAGTATATTCATGTGCTGGCCGAATTTTAAATGGACTGTTTCGGCAGGCTCCACGAAGCTTTAGGGTACCTTGGCAGAGATTTGCTAGCTTTCATGGCTTGAGCTTGATCGCCTCAGAAGATTTTCACCATGGTCGTCATGATGTCCTGTGCATTCAGGAGAGTGACCTCGCGCGACATGCGAAGGAAGGGTGACATCCTTATGAGCATCTTGAGCAATGCAGCATTGGACCGCGAAATGAAACAATGCAAAGGAAGGTTGACATCCCATCAATATCAATGTTTCATAATGTTTCAATTTGCAGTCCAGCATCATTGGACTGATTCACTGTGTCAATTTTGTGTCCTTTCCCGTGCTTTATAGGTCTGAAGCTGATCAATATGACTGGCAACGGGTTGGAGGAGACTCTACGTGAAAATCACCTTGCGCCTTTCAATGCACTTGAAAGAGATTTCGCAATGATGTCATTTTCTCACTTTTCAGACTTTTCCGTACTAGCAAACCAGCACCAAACAAGAACGAGCTTAAATAGAATGTCAATGTGAAAGCTGATAGGAACCAATGTATACTAGAGTGTGACTCTGACCTCACAATATGGGAGTATAGAAAGACATAGAAAGTAAGAAGTAACAATTGATGGGACGAGGTCTTTGGGGGGTTACTTTACGACCTTTTGATATGCAAAGTGTAGTCCGAGCTTGCCAGCTCAACTTCTCTTTCCATGGCTACAGTTCAGCAAACGTATTTTTCTTCTTCGGCTGGAAAGAAAGCATGTTTGATGGATCAAGGGGAGCTGTGGAATTGTAACGTGCTAACTTCTTTCATCTGCTTTCATTGTGTACTGCCTGTCAGGAAGACAAACCCAAACACCAGAGGCCTGGTCTGAGACTTGCAGACTTGTTGGAGTTGTGTTGTCCATACATGTATATTCATCAATGATAATGTGTGATCTAAACATGAAAGTACAGCAAAGCAAAAGCGCTGGTATCACTCGACAGCTTTTCAGCACGAGCCGCTGTTTGCAAGTTCAACTGAGAGTGGCGCTTGTTTGGTGCATCGTCATCTCGGGTCATTTCGGGTCAGGTCCCTGACATTGCTGATCTGCCTGACCTCCCAGATTTCTCTGAAGAAGAGGCATTGTGAAGCAATGCATTGAAGCTGATGACCCAAAGCATTGTCAGAGAGTCTTCCAAATGACCCAGGCCGCCAGGCCTAAAGTTGCGGTCTTTCACAAAGCTGACATTTGAAGCTGCCAGGAAGGAGGAGAAGCTTCTGTTCAAGCTCAAGTGAAGGCACCACTCGCACTAGTAAAGACTAACAGTCGCTCACTGCTGTATGAAAATGCTTGCGGAACCAATAAGCAGCTGTACGTATTCATCTTAAGATTTCTATTTGTATTGCAAGAGCTAATCCAGTTCTTTACCCCATTCTTTTTGAATTCTAAGAGACACCGAAATTCCACATTCGTAAGCTAGAATGTTTTCAGGGAGCATAAACCTTTTTTGAAACTCTGAATTAAGAATAGCCAGAATAGCTTTTAAAATGTTTGTCAGAGGTAGATGGTTTCTGTGGTCTCCAGGTGCGAGAGGTGAGTCTTCCGGATGTCCCCGGAATTGTTTGGAGCCGAGATGTGGATGTGACGAAACTGTGCCGAATACTATTGAACATTGATGATCTATGAAATATTAGTGAAATATAATACAAATATACAACACTGAAAGAGATATTACATATATGACATCATATGACATGATGGACATAATCATCTGATCTTGACATGTGTGTGATGAAGAATTGAAGTGAAACGTGTGGTGAAGTTTTGCACGCATGCACCGAGATGTGAAGAGGTCTATGAGTCATTATGAGTCTCCTGGTCCATCGTTGTTCAAAAGACTTCTGATTGAAATCTGAGGATGATGACTTGCTGCCTCCGGGGCCAGAAGCGTAGCAGTTTTTATTCGGACTGTGCTTGAAAGGTAAGGAGACAGAGTGGAACCAGAACGATCAAAACGAGCAGGAATTCGCTCTAAGTTAAACCCCATTACTTTTAGACACGTCCTTATTTGGTACATGTTGGTAGGGTCAGAGATGCTTCAAGTTTATTTGCGTTCAGAATGATCCAGAAAGGGCAAGTCCTTGTTTTGTCCATGGATGTTGACTCTTGTGTGGTCAAGATCAATTGATATTGAGGCCAAACCCATGGTCAGATGGGGGCTTGGGCAGAGCGCTCAGTGCATAGTTTCCGAAGGTATAAAAGATGCACCAAACTCTGATTGCTGGAAATGTACATTTCCAGCAATGTGGATTGTCGATGATTGCCGATTAACCGCACATTGAGACATTGTGTCTTTGAATGAACCGATTATATTACATCATATTGCATGTATTTGAAAACACTTGAATACTTTTGCGATCATTAATGCATGTTCGGGTTGCAAGTTGTAAACTGCGCGGTGAGGTTTTCTGGAATGGACAGGGATTTGGGCGGCACTTTTGACCGTGGTGCTTGCCGTTGGTGCTGGTGGCTCTTGGTTCATTGCACGACTTCAACTGGAGCCTGCAGTCGCAGCCCAGTTGTTGTGGCACCCAGCTTCGACAAAGACGTTCCGCATGAAAGGAAAGGGGAGCACAGTGAAGTGACTGGCAGTGGCAGTGCTTTGGCACTAGTGGAGTAGAAATATGCAGAAATTGTCTAATGATGATTCGGATGCAACAAAAGGATGTTAGGATATTTTGGAATGTTTCGATTCTTCGCATTAAACCTCCTATTCAGCTTTGCTTCCTCAATGCCAAGTCAATCGGCTTGGGTTGCCTTGAAGGCAATGAAGTTAATGACCAATGCAAGCGTCCATGCAAAAAACCTGGCCTTCAGTGGATCATTTCGCTGAGGTTAGATGTGCTCAAGCCGCTTTTGAACGTATATCAACTGCTTTTCCTTGCCAGGGCATGCACCTGAGGATTGCATTTGTCAAAGAGAGGAGCCCCACAGAGGTTAAGCGAGGTCGAGTACACGTTTTTGAAGTCAGAATGCAAAGTACATTTCTTGTATTGACTTCTTAGTATCATTGTGGCAGGGCATTTGTTCCTGTTTGCAAGGTGCTTTTGGCGCAATTTCCCAAGGCCTGCATGTCAACACGGACAAACTTCCCCAACTGACAGTGATCAAATTCCTGCAACTTGAGGAAACATGACATGCATGGTTGAACGTGCCATAGCACGAATTGCAACACATGGCACTTGGAAGCGCATTGAAAGTTTTTCAAACCTTGATCTTGCCAAATCACGAATGTATACAATACTTGCCGGTTGCTAAATACACAGCATACATACCTAGAAAGTGTTTGAAATTACTGTTTAAATATCCTGTCTAGGTGATATGTCTCATTCATTCTGTCCAGTTCCGCTGTTTCGCATGTCGAATTAGGCATGTGCAGTTGAGAAGACTTTAACGCGTAAAGCGAAGCTCCGCAAAGAAAGGTTACCGCATGTGTTTACTCGGGAGTCTGATGTTTCTTTGCCCGGCAGCTTAAGACTTCGGAGTGGCCGTACGCGATCTGCCACTATCCCACGGAATTTATCCTTGGGCCAACGTTTGGCTCTCAATGCATTTGGTCACCTCGAAGCAAAGTCTTGATCAGGCCAAATAAGATCGAAGTAGACTTTTTTTCATTTTGGAACCTTTTCGGACTTTGGTTGCCAAGGCGAATGGTCTTAAAGCCGGAAGCTGGAGTGGACGCCGTGAACTTGGAAGTTAGAAAGGTCTTGACACATTGAGAGTCGAGAGGATAGGTTTGAGTGGCTGAGAGGTGTAAAGAGTCTTGGAGTGGGAGGGAAAGAAAAGAAGACACGAGAGGTTCTTCTGGGGTTCAACTGGTGGCTCCAAGGTGTCGCCATTTGTTTGGCTGCTTTTCACCTCTTTGATCGCAGAGCTGCTCACAGGGTCTTTCGGTATTCTTCAGATGGTGAAGTTCCGCCCTCAGTTGGGAGTGCTTCCATTCCATTGCGTTTGGCTTCCCAAACTGCAGCTTGTCTTATGGCTCTTACTCTTACTGTGCCATTCCATGACTGGAAACTTCAGGGATTCTGCCCGGTCCAATATCGGGGAACCCATGGTGAAAATTCGGTGCCTCGGCTGTGTTTGTAGGCGCTCGTGCTGCATTTTGAAAACACCACATTTTTTTTTCGATCTGAAAATTCCAAAAAGTTCTTCGTTTTTTCTCAGTACTCCTTGCGAAGATAGAACAGATCAATTCAAGCTTTTTCATTTTTGTTTCAATTCATTTTCACACTTATTCATTCACTTCTGAATCAGAAACGTGTGCTTTCTTGGATGGTGACCCTGCTGCTTTGCCCGTGACCGAGGTGAGGTTCAGTAGAGAGTCTGCCCGTTTGAAAAATGGCCGTGTTCGCCTTGTTCGGTGCTTTCTCACACTGCACTCACACTTGTTTGTGATACAGGCGATGCGGATACCGTTTTCATCTGCTTGTCTTTCATCTCAGATTCTATCACATTGGAGGGCCAGTGCAGCCCTGATTTGCTTAAGCCTTAAACAGTATTTGTCAATGAAAACCATGCACCAATCATGAGCAATCCGAAAGTAGACAGAAAACAGGTGCAAGTCTTCTGAGGTTGACTAAGTTGCAAGTATTCAAATTCAGAATAAAATAGCATGTAATGACAGAGAACAAACTATGACAAGAAATTCAGACACATGAGAACGTGACAATAATAGGACAGCACTTGTGGCGACGTGGCAAAAATCGTTCACTCTGCCTACTGAATTTTGTGTCATGGTGCGACGCAGGAGTGGAATCAGTAGAATCGGAATCCTTTTAGGACTTTGGATCTTGGGATTCTCGAGCACCTTTGTAGGTCGGTTTTTGCAGCCCGTGGCACGACCCAGACGTCAAGGGCCTACGGCGCCTACGGGTCAAAGGATCAGTACGATCAGTGCCATCAGTGCTCGGGCAACTGGCTTGGAAATTGCCGAGGAACTTGCTGGTCCAGGTTCCCGTGAGCTTTTATCAGAGTTTAGACGCTGCTACAGAGAAAATCCGTACCCTGAAAAACTGAGCTTGTTCTTCCCTGACTATGATTGTATTATTGGAATCTTGTATCAAGGACAAAACTACACTAGCAATAAATTTCTTGACACAGTAGACACAGTTTTCCGACAATTCCATGCTTGGCCTTCTGCATGGCCTGGATTGGAGCGGCTCTTGTCGCCAGAACATCCTTGGTCAGATGCTTATTGCAATCAAGTGATTGCAGCAGGATATTGGTCGCCCTTTGATTTCTTCACAGTGAATTTAGATACGCTACGACCTTTGCAACGCTACCCCTTGAGTGAGCTCAGAGAGCAGTCATTTACAGGCTTCCGCGTGGTGGACCGGTGGCTAGCAAATCTTGAAACATCTGAAGATCCAAAGACTCAAGAGTTGTTGCAACGTTTCAAAGACCAGGATGTAATCAACGCCAAAGAGCAGATAATGCAATTGCGACCTTTGGAAGATTTGTTGGAGCACTTGTTGTCTCGCGTTGCGAAGCAAGTGTTCAAGGCATGTGACAACAGTCCTGAAGCATTGACAGCTATTGTCACAGCCAGGGATAGGCGACAGCGAACAATTCTCCACGTGGTGGCGGAGCAGGGCAACACAGATTTGGCGGAACTTTTTCTGAATGCCGTCGCAGAAGAGAGCAGAGCATTTTTTGCAACAGCTGTGGATTCTGGAGGCTTGACTGGGGTAAGACGACAGATTCACTATTGATAAATTATACTGTATATTTCATTAATTTCTTTATTTACGTTTGTGTTTTTCAATTCCATCAGATTTGTTGCAGACAACTCTAGATGAAGCTTAAGTCTCTAGTCGATTTAGTTTGTGCTGAGTTGCAGAGGGACGATTGCAGTTGTTTTGTCAAGCCTGATTTTAGTCTATTCATTGAAGAGTTGAATGATGATAATGATGGAGGAAAAATGCTTCGGACAAGGATTGGTTGAAAAATTCACTTTTGGCTCATAAATGCAGGGATGTGAGTTCGGTCAGAGAAAGGGAGAAAACGAGGGAAAGAACCTGGCAGAGCAGAACGCATTCACGCCTAGACAGGTATTGCAGGCATTGCAGGTATAGCAAAGACTTAGAGCAAAAAGGGGTCCAAAGTATCCAAACACAGTAGGTGGAAACACTTTATCCGATTTCTATTTCCACTAAAGTTTCACTCAACTTCAGAGCTTTTAGCTCTGCCTGATTTTCCAGTCAAGTGTTTGTATGCAGGATCCAAATGGACTAAAGAGCAAGCCGCTGAAAGCATATTGATCTTATGATCTTGGCCACAAGTAGGTCCAGGTATGTACGCTGTAAATGCATTCACCGCATCGTGAGGTTTCAGAAGTAGCTAGAGAGGAAGCAGTTTCAGGGAAAAGGTTTGTTTCGTTGCTACTGGTAGGCGTTGGAGGCATCAGCAGGAAAGGCATCATCGATACTGTATAGAGTATAGAGTGTGGCATGGCCATGCATGGCCGTAGGACCTCAGAGTAGAGAGTGTGGCCAATAGCGGCTGATCTTGTCAGGCTACACTGCTAGAGACTTGGCTCTCTTGGCAGGGTTCGAAGCTACTGCCGCGAAGATCAACTCCTTAGGCACGGACAGCAGCATACAGCGGTGCAGCATGTTCATGATTTTCCCATACGTTCGCATTGAGTTGGAGGGGAAGCTATGCCAGAAAGTCTGCGCGCAGCAACGGGTATTCAAGAATGGTGTAACTTTCCCTCAGAAAAGTCTTGACAAAGGCAAACTGACAAACTGCCGTGTTGCGCAACTTACTTTCACGTTGGCAAATCATGTTTCCGATTTGTGACGCTCTTGGTAGGTGGAGAATCGCAAAGTACAGTTCAACCAGAAGGTTCCACATTGTTTCCTCCAGCCCAAGGCCAGGAGTTGCGTCCGTGTGAAAAGACTCGCGGAACTTCTGTCAAGATTTTAAGGCACAATTATAACTAAGGCGCCTTAGTTCTCAAGGCGGATAGGACATTCATGGACATTGCTTTCGAAATCATTTGATATTCGCGTGCTCGTTATCACGAATACCGAGATCTCTCAGCATATTCCTTGGCTTTGACTTCTGGGGGATGACTTTTGCATTGATTCCTTCACACCTAGTCTAGAATCACTGGTTTTGTCAATGTTCCTGTGATGCCACAGAGCCTTGGCAAAATCGTGAGATCTTGGATTTAGGATGTTGATACCCCCAACTATAAGGGTCTAGAATCACTGGTTTTGTCAATGTTCCTGTGATGCCACAGAGCCTTGGCAAAATCGTGAGGTCTTGGATTTAGGATGTTGATACTTGAT
Source organism: Breviolum minutum Mf 1.05b.01 (assembly GCA_000507305.1). NCBI lineage: Eukaryota > Dinophyceae > Suessiales > Symbiodiniaceae > Breviolum > Breviolum minutum. The sequence goes on from DF240205.1 coordinate 130,279, forward strand.
ACTCCCAACTACTAAGGGTCTAGAATCACTGGTCTTGTCGATGTTCCTGTGATGCCGCAGAGCCTTGGCCCTTGGCAAAATCGTGAGACCTTGATTTAGGACCTTAGGATGTTGATACTTGATACCCCCAACTACTAAGGGTCTAGAATCGCTGGTGTTGTCCATGTTCCTGTGATGCCACAGAGTATTGGCAAAATAGTGAGAGTAGGTGCATTTTTTTGTGAGCGATTGAATCAAGGGCGTTTTGGGAAGTTTGGATTTTGGGTTTTGGAGTTCATGCTCACCAGACAAAAAAAATAAGAAAAATACATTGCCTGCAGGGGGCTAATCCTGCTTTACCACAGGGGGTAGGGCCCTTTAGGGGGAACTCTTGCGATTTTTTCAGCGCATGTTTGAAGTTTTTGTTCCAGACTTTTGCCAGAAACAAACGTTTATGAGCCGAACTTTGAAACTTTTTTCTGAAAACACGCCAACTGAAAATCTTGAAACTGAAAAACCTGTAGCTAAAAAGACCTGTGATTGAAAAACTTGTGACTGAATAACCTGCATCTTAAAAACCTGCATCTTAAAAACCTGCATCTGAAAAACCAGTATCTGAAAAACCCGTGTTATGATGGCACTCGCCTTTAGCTTTTGACACATCAACTGAAAATCCAGTCACTGAGAAACCTGTAACGGAAAAACCTGTATTTGAAAAACCGGTACCTGAAAAACCTGTAACTGAACAACCTGCAACTGAAAAATCTGTAATTAAACTATATGTAACTGAAAAACCTGTACCTGAAAGCCCTGTATCTGAAAAACCTGTAGCTGAAAAACCTGTAACTGAAAAATCTGTAAGTGAAAAACCTGTTTCTGAAAATCGGTTTCTGAAAAACCCGTGTGATGTTGGCACTCACCTTTTGCTTTCGACACGTCAACTGAAAATCCTGTCACTGAAGAACCTGTATCTGAAAAACCTGTATTTGAAAAACCAGTGTTCTGTTGGCACTCACCTTTTGCTTTCGACACGTCAACTGAAAATCCTGTCACTGAAGAACCTGTATCTGAAAACCTGTAACTGAAAAACCTGCAATTCAAAAACCTGCCACTGAAAACCTGTATCTGAGAAACCGGTTTCTGAAACACCTGTATTTGAGAAACCTGTAACTGAAAAACCTGCAACTGAAAAATCTGTAAGTGAAAAGCCTGTATCTCAAAAACCGGTTTCTGAAACACCTGTATTTGAGAAACCTGTATTTGAAAAACCTGCAACTGAAAAATCTGTAAGTGAAAAAGCC
>DF240206.1:1538-133965 GCA_000507305.1 Breviolum minutum Mf 1.05b.01
GAGCTGTTACTTTACTGAGCTGTTACTTTACTGAGCTGTTACTTTACGGAACTGTTACTTTACTGAGCTGTTACTTTACTGAATTCTTTGCGTTTTAAATTTCCGTAACTCGGGAGTTTCTCACCTAAACTTCCTTTGATAAAAAGATGTGGCAAAAAACATCCCGCCGACATTGCGATTTTTTCCCCTCTTGTTTTTGGATGGTTTTGAGAACAGACATGGCGTTGTGGTTTCGTGCGGAATCCTATAATTTGCATCGCGGTCTTTGACTATTTACAGTGGGGAGCTAAAAATAGATTGTTCTTTCAATGAATCATTCATCTCAAAACACCTGTGTGTTTGACTGTCTTTCGACGGAAATTTGTGTTTCGTGTGGGTTTCGGCCGCCCAAAAGGAGACAGTTTTGTTCGGACTGTTTTAGTTGCTGGGTTTCTTTGACAGAGCTTTGCCTGTCAAAGTCAGCAATGAAGCATTCTGACTTCAGCGCCAGTGCTGCCATTGCCACATTCAAACAACGACCCCTTTTCTGCGTGACCGGTTGAGAGTGCAATAACCCCCACCCACCCATCCACCCACCCCCCGTGCCCTCCATGCGAATCTCTGTCAATGTATGATGAAGTGCGAAAGTTTAGTAATTGCATGATGATTGCATGATGCTACGTTGATGATGTGGTTATTATCCCCCACCCCCCCACCCGCCCTTCGCCCAACAATATGAAGAAGTGCATGACTGCACGGACGGTTTTCGGGCCGACAGCAAAAACGTGCGCAAGAGATTTGGGGTAGTGGTGGATGAGAAAGGTGCTGAGAAAGGAGGCTTGTGCATTGAATGAGGTCGTGCTTCACAATCATGGTCGCGCCAACACGAATGCTTAACATGCCGCACATTCAAGGCAGTTTCGGGGATTTCCTTTACAAAGGAGAAATTTTACATTCCCTACATTCAATGAGTACTTCACCGGAAAAGGTCGGTTAGAAAATATCAAAGAAGCTGAACTTGAAAAAACACGGAAAACACATATCAAACTTCATTTTGGTCAAAAGGGTTCATCGCTCCCAGGTTTTCGTCCAAACTGAGTCGATCGCAAATGTCCAATGTCCCCCACTCCAAGCGCTTCAAACTTTTGGGGTTGCGGTGCCAATGAAATGAAAGGCGGTTGGCACTCCAGGGCTTTGCCTTCATAAAAAGCCTTGAATGTATGCCTGGCGAAGGCTGTTCGACTGGTGTGGACTGGAGCAGTGTGATGCGGACTTGTTCCGATTTGTTTCACTCGCCACGGTTTGCAAATTCACCTCAGTCCTACGAAAAAAACAGCATGTGCGCACACACGAAGACCTTTTTCGTCAGCATTTCAAGCTGTGAGGGTCCCTTTCGGGTTAGTTCTGTACACAAATGCCCCGTTCTCTCAGTAGTTGGCGGATGATGAGACAAATCATGACATTGGATGGCAGGATGCACAATGTGAAAATCGTGAATAGGAGGACGCACTGGCTTTGATGGGAGGAAGACCAACTGTTCTCATTTGCCATGTAACAGGACGTGACGCTCACCAGGGCCAGAGACACTGTGAGCAAAACTTTTTCTTCCATATTCCAATGTTGGTCTCTGTAAGGTTGCATCTGGGTCTCCAGCACCAAAGCCCCAAGCAAAATGAAACTGATACACATGATCTGTGTGGCTGGGTGCAAGCTGATTGGAAGAGCTGCACTGATAATCGCAAGTGCTGCTTTGCGCACCAAGCGAGTCACCTCCCAACTTCTGAGTTGCTCCTTGTATGGGCCGGTCAAATACAAGAAGAATGCCGCGTTCTTGTTCTCATCGTCCCTCAGCAGCACTGACCAAATTGCTGGACCCGCAAAAGCTATAGAAGAGATCACAGCTACCAAAGTCAGATATGAAAAGTTGGTGTAAATGTCAGAGAGACAAAACAACTGCCCACCTTCATCCTCTGGCTCCATGCGGAAACATGCCAAGTATCTGGCAAAGCAAAGACAAGCCTTTGGTAAGAAACAATTCACTCCAACCACAGCAGCCATACGCCATCCACGTGCCAAAGTCAGAGCAACTGTCGCGGAAATTGGTGTGAAAAGTATGATGAAACTTCTGCTCCACAATGCTTGCGGCAGCTTCAAGTAGCTCAAAATACAACTGGCTGACATGCCACTGCCACCACTGGACGCTTCGCCCACCTCCATTGTTGAAGAAAAACCTTCAACATAGTCATCCACAGTTTTACCTGTCTGCTTAAAGGTAGGTGTGTCTCGAACTACCTCCAGGACTGGCCCTGCGGCTGCTACAAAGGACATGAAGTGGTTTATCAAAATGGTGCTGTCTTTGCTGGTGCCTGATGATATTCCCATGGCTGACAGACCGAAGAGTATAAAATCCTGCAAGAAGAAGCGGGCCATCTGAAACATCTGTTGCCACTGCGAGGAGGCACATTTCAAGCAAATGAAGCTGTTGATGTCAGAGACAGCATAGGAGCTGGCACAATCAAAGCAGCCACGACCTTCATAGCCAGGCGCACACATCTCACCCCAACCATGTGTGGAGATCATTCCACCAATGCAGGCCATGCGATTTGGACAGCGAAAACTCCGCGTGATGTTCTCAATTTCTGTCATGTAACCCATCTTTAACCTGAGGTGATCAAAACCGATCTTGGCCGTGCCACGGGGTGCAAGAACACATCGCTTCACGGTCCCGTTGTCATTGAGTACGGGACCGCCCGAGAATTGGACTCTGTTCTCTTCACAAGTCTTGCAACCGACTTGAGCTGAATCCATGAAGCTTTGCAGGCCATTGTCACACTGTATATTTTTCACATGAATGTGTGGCGCACTGAACCAAACAGAAGAAGTATTCTCAAAGAGCACGTCAGAGATGTCGATCTCTTTCATGGCGGAAATTTGGGGAACAGCGGTTCCGGAGGTCTTTTGCATCACTGGGCTGACCAATTGCACACTTCCAGTTGATTGAATGACACCCATGGAGATGTTGTGGAAGGTGGCATTTCCGAGTAGCACAATTTGATCGCCTACCAGGGCACCAGCAGAACCTTCTGCATGGCAATCCTCGAAAATGGCACTTCCATTCTGCTTCAACAACAAACCTGGGCTTGAAACAGCACCACCTGCAGCAGCCAAGCAAGTATGAAATTCACAACTACCATCAAGCACCACTGTTCCTTTCTCAGCACGACGAATTTGATCGTTAACCTTTCCCCTGTCTCCTCTCTGCCCTGGAAATGCTCTCTCCAAAAGCATTCTGATGTTAAGATCCTTCATTGCTGCGATAGCTCCTCCTTTGTGCCTGGCCCAGCAATTTGAAAATCTCAAATGCCCTCTCTGCGTCAAATGCGATGCAAAGACAGCACCGCCAATGCCTTGGCTCCGACATTGATGGAATGATATCAATCCACACCTTTGCCTGACCAGCCCGATTGCAAAAATGGCACCACCACGAATTGAAGCACTGCAATTTTCAAAGATGCTGGAACCAGAGATGTCATAGTTCAGGACAAACAAGGCACCACCCGCCTCTGAAGCACAGGAAGTGAAGCTAGCAAATCCGGTCTGGTAGAAATAACGCGCCGCAATTGCTCCACCATTTTTTTTGCTCCAAGAGCTCTTCACATGAAGTTTTCCATTTTTGTGCTTGACATTACCAGCGTAAATGGCTCCACCTCCGTGTTTTGTCGCAACCGTGTCTTGGAGATAAACGGTGGCATTTTCAATCACAACGCTGCCCTTGGAGTAGATAGCACCACCAGCTCCAGCGGAGCAATTCATAATACTGATTTCTCCTTGCAAAGACACATCACTTCCAAACATCGCTCCTCCTAAGAAGGAAGCATAGCAGTGTCGGATTTTCAAACCTCCAGTGATGTTGACATTGCCCCAAATGCAACCACCTTGTTTGGCTGCACAGCCATTGGCATATATCTGACCATGAAGAAAGACTTCAACAGCAGATATGAGTCCACCGGATCCAAACATGGTACTAGCAGCACAATCCATTCCTTCCAAAAGGCCACCACTTTGATGAAAACTCCCATTCACATAGATGCCTCCGCCATGACGTGCGACACACTTCTGAAAGGACAAATGCCCCGCATGCTGAGTAAAGTTGCTTGTCCATAGGCCAATCCCGCCCCCAGAGTGGAATGCACTACAATTCACAAAGGTAACATTTGAGGTGCCACTTTGCTGGTAACTACCCTTCTTCAATAAAAGGCCACCACCATCCATGCCAGCTTCGCAATCCTGAAAAAGCATGCTGCCGCCACTCACTTTGAGCCCCTCACCAATAAAGCCACCTCCTCCCCACTGTGCTTTGCAACCACGAGCTACTACACGGCCTTCTCTGAGAATAACCTCACCTTCGACATAGAAACCACCTCCATCATCCGTGTCTTCGCTCCCACAGTTGATGAACTCCACATTGGGCTCAACAAATTCCAGGGAACCTTCGACATCCACGCAACGATGTTTTTTTGGGTTGGTCCACGTGGTCCTTTGACTCCGTAGAAGGTGATGGAGCCCTGCAGTTTAGCATTCTGCAAGAAATGGATCTCTCCAAACACCTCCACTTCAGTCCCTGGAGCACCACTCAAAGTACAATCATTGTGGTACTCCACCATCTCTGTCCTATATTTACCATCTAGCTCTATCAAACCTCCATGACAATCCGGAGGCAACTGAGCTTCAAATTCATTGAATCCATGAAGACGTTCTGCAAAGGCAATCTGGAAATGGAGGCACAGGCACAGGCACAGAACACACATACCTTTCATACCTTTCAAAGTACTGTGCTCACTGTGCTCAGGCCATGTGATACTTCTCAAACCGAATTGAAATCAGGCATGGCGAACCATGGCGAACTCAGTGCCAACTGGCCAGACTAATCTAGCTGAAGATGTAATGGCAACAATGATGCTCCGAATCATGCTTGTGACTCAGGCATGCAAAAACATGACATCGTCCATACAAAAACATCAATCAAAACGACTTTGTTGAGTTCTTCCGATAGGCAAACAATTGACATTTCCTGCACTTCCAAACGGAGCCTGGCCTGCATCAAGTCGAGCAGCAAGAGGTACACGGGAAACCTTTTGCTCCAATTTTTCACAAACCCTCGACAGGTCGACAGGGGTCCAGGCTGTCCAGGAGTCCATTCTAAAAGAATAGCACAGGAGTCCAGCCTGTTCTGCCAACTTTCAGTGCCAGGCGTCTGATCTGCAAATGTCGCAAAATTCAAGCTAAAAAATCCGTGCAAAAGTGATGCACAAATGCACAAAGAGGATTCAGAAAGCTCTTGCGTGTGGGATTGTTAGCCTATGCTCATGATTGCTATGTGAATTGCACGAGGTGGTCAAGTAACGGGAATTCTGCACTATGTCAAGGCCCTACAATTTCTCGGCCTTGCATGGCTCAGCACGTCCGGGTGCATAGCACGAACACACAAGACTCAACAAACAATTCAGCAAAACATTTGACATTTGACAACGTAAAATAATCAAATATCATAATATACATATTGTTATTTATCTATATTTCATTGGCAGATTATCAGATCCTTGCACCATAGGTCTAGTCTGAATCAATATCTGTTCAGGTCGCTTGCCATTCGTCTTTTGAGCTTGGTTACATGGCAAGGTTGCCCCACTCAAAGAATTGGTGCACTTGTGGTGTTGGAAGTTGGATTCGACGCAAGTGACATGTCAGAAGTGCTGCACTTGAGAAAGCTGAGTTTTTTGAAGATTTCTTGTGAAGCCAAGTCGTCTCTGTCTCGTCGTTTCATCGTTTCTAGATTTGTGAAACTCCAGAGCTGGGCTTCCTTTGCATTCAGGGCATTCTGGCATTGCTCTTAGGCAATTTTTTTGGTGTAGAAAAAAGAGACTCTCGCTGTCCTTACACAAGGTCTTGCATCACAAGCACCCATTTTCCAGCAGCACTACCGAAGCCTGCTACCGAAATGTTTGTTTTCTCAAAAGCTTTGAGATCCTGTTCTCTCAAGGCTCTTACTTTCTTGCTGTAAAGGACCTCTTCATATCGTCTTCATGGTGAACGGTTGGAACATGTCGCCATGAGCGATGTCAACAAAGATGTTGCTCATTGATTGGAACCTCCGAGAGACTCTGGAGCTGTACATCTGGATTGTTCGGATCGCTGCTCAGTGTGATGCTTCCGCAGAGGCCTTTGGCGTCAGCAAAGCAAACCTCGGGAAGAGAGGAGACTGTGGCAATGTCGGCAAATCAAGGAATTACGGAATTAAGGCATTCATCCAGACTTCAATGGTACGGAATGTGATCAAGGCAAATGTTCAAACAATGTCATACAGCATGCTGATCAAGGATGACTGGCTTCCTACAACATTAGACCTTATATGTGTGCCATGCCAGGTTACCGAAAAGGGATTTAGTGAATTCTTTTCTTGCGGGTTAATCCATTCGCTATCCCAAGGTGTCTGACGAAGTAGCCCTCAACCTCCGAGATTGGAGAGTGCACTGAATGCAGTGAATGCACTGAGTGCGTTAGCAAGTTCGGATCTCTCTCAACCGAGCGGCAAGCTGAGACAACCCAGGCAACATGAAAGCCTGGGCCTTGACACAAGTGGATGAGCACTGATGGCAGCAAACCGTGAAACTGTGGGACGTATTGGGACGGGACATGTCTCTTACGTAAACGAATGGAAGAGCAGACCTCTCACAATTTTTCGCGGCAAGTGTGACGGCAAACTGTAAAGAAGAGTCGCTTCAATATGCAATCCGCTTCAATTTCCAAGCATATCAATATGCTTGTGACACGTGTGCTCTGACACAGCCTGACAAATGTTTGAACTGTGAGCACCATTAAGCCTATACATTCATTGGCACCAACTGTTCGAGAGCAAATCATTAGCATTGGCACCGCTACATAAACGAAGGATCGCAGGGCAAAACCGCCATTTCCATCATATCTTCATGAAACCAATCTCTTGATCTCTGTTTTTTCTGCAGGGCCTCTGGAAATCAGCATTTTCCTGAACGAACATCGGCACACCGGTAAAACTGATCTTGCTAGGGCCTCCAGGCATATAGTATGTGACATTGAACAAAGATAGGACACACGCACACACATATAATATGATCCCGGTTCGCGGTTCGCTACTACCCCCTTCATGGTATGGTCCAAAAACCTGCGTATTGCAGCATTCTGCAAACCTGCAAATTCGCAGGATTCTGCAACCAACCTTCCGAAAAAGCATTCTTCGCAATGTTTCGGCTTCAACATCGTGGAGTAGTGCCGTAAAGCTAGCATACAATTCTCATTCTTCTAATATAACGTTGCCTTCCGCTAAAGCTTAACAACCCCGGCAACCGATCTGATATCTGTCTAAATCTTATACCTGCTAAACTTTCCCTTAAAGTGTCTAGTTTTCCGTATCTGATCTAATCTCAAATCTTTTTTGGCTTTTTCAACTTACATGCTCCAATCTTTTGTTGCCTGATGTCAACTTATTTCATCCCACCCTACCAGTTGCATGGTTTTGGTTGGAAATTGGATGCCCCCCGACCCCTTCCCACAGGGCCCACCCATTCCACAGAGGGGGGGGCGGGTTATCATTGTTCATTTATATCCTGAATCTATCTTACTTTCCCTTCTTTATCTTATTTGATCTAGTTTTCAATATCTGATCTTAACTTACATTCTTGAAACTTATTTCAGCATACATGCTTATCTTGCCTGAAATCAACTTTCTTCATCTTATCCTACCAGTTGCATTGCTGTTGGTTGGAGGTCGGATGACCCCCAACCCTTCCCAGGATCCACTCATTTTACAGGGGGAGGGGGGTTGATGGGCTATGACCATGATCATGGCAGGTGGGGGAAGGACCCAGAACCTGGAACATATATGTATTCAAATATATATTTATATGTATACATGTATATAAATATATATATAAAAAAAATATATATGTAAAAAAAGTATTATGGAACATACTGATGACATAGACGCGCAACATTTTGTGGTCGACGTTGGCTGGCCTAACCCTCCTCTCTCTGAGCTCCTGAGGTCGAGTGCCAAACTGCATTTCACAACGCGAGTCGCGGAGTCACGGAGTCGTTTTCGAACATAAAATTCAAATCGAACGCACTCGTTTTCCAAGACATTTCCGCCAAGTCTCTTTGAGGTGGTTGGAAAGTCCTGAAAGTGTACAATGATGTACGGTAATGTGTTCATTGGGACCGAGTTGTAAACACAGAAAGGCAACAAAAAGACTTCGTAGCTTCATGAAGCTTCACAAAATTCTCAACTTGGAAAAACATGAATCAATTGAAATTCCACAGTTGTTGAGTGCCCCACGCAGACGGACCTGGCAAAGGCACCAGGCAACATAAGGCAACATAGGTAGTGACAAGCAGTATCATCGGGGTCAAACAAACAACTGCTACAAAAAGGCGTCGTTGCTTTTGCTGTTGCGCCTCTTGAGGATTGACCGGCCACAGCGGTCCAGTCCTCAATTCAATCTTCTGATTTTTTGAGACTCAATTGGTTCAATATGGTTCAATGGAGATGATTTTTCCCGCTGTTTGTTTGGAAATTCTAAGGCTTTGACCATGTCCCACATTTCATCTGCCTCTGCGTCTTCTTCCTTCAAACAAAATTGGGGATCAGCTTTCGTCACTTTCCGTCGCTCTTTGCAAATCTGGTTGGAAGCTGAAAAAGTTGGAAGAAACTGAAGAAAACTTCCAACTCGTTATAACTCATACCTCCTTACGTCATCTTGCTTCACGTTCCTTTTTTTGGTTTCAAAAAGCTTCATCTCTTCATCCAACCTGGTGGTCACTGGGCAAAGGCATTACAGAACTTTCGTCAGCAATATGGCTGACTATGGCTGGCCTGAGCTACAACGGAAGAAAAGATGAGAGAGCTTTGTCAACCCAGAATGCAAGATTGTGAAATTGTTGACTTCCTTCCAGTTAGAAATCATAAAATCTAAAGTTTAAACTACAGCTTCCAACCTCAAAAACACGTTCAAAGTTCTCAATCTTTATGCTGTGCTTCATAAACTGAGGAAAATACCCACTGCTCAGCGCCGCATGTCTTGGTTCCTGACATGTCATGCAAACAGAAAACATGCAAATATATGTAAGTATAACTATGTATTTTCTTTATATATTGATATGTCATAAAAAATCATATGACTACAGACCTGCAGGTTCCAAAACATGTGCCTGGCTCGACACCACACCAAAAAGCCTGTCACCCTCAGTTCAACTCGGGGATTTTTCTGTTGCCCGTCCTCCATGTGAAACGCCTGGGGCTCGGGTGGAACCTCTGGAAATTCGGTCGAAGACTTCGAAGAGTCGAAGTTTGCGTTTCGATCGTTTCGTGACGAGGCCTCGGAGCCGAAGCTTCTTCGTCTGTCCATCAAATGCACTTCTTCCTCACGGAAAGGTTGCTCAAACTCAACACCACCAGCTCAATATGCATACAGCTATATGCGTATGTAAGTCTATGTGGCTAAAGTTACTTCTCTGTTCGTCTCCATGGTTTGAATTTTTGGTGCCTCTTCCAAGGCCTCTTGCATCTTGCGAAGCTCCTGGCAGCTTCAGCTTCATGTGGTCACTGGTTTGGCACTCACAGAAAGCTGTCGGGTTGGCGCAGCCTCGAACCTCAAGCGGCCCTTTTTTTTGCACGGCGAGGAGAAAGAAAGACGTTGCGCAACATGCTTAGCATGCGACAAACTCCTAAGCCTGCTATCATGACTGAAAACTTCTTTCTCCTTGCGTTTTTGCACGTTTGGATGGTGGATGATTGGATGATTGGCTGACTTCTGGAAATATGCCTTCACTTCGTTCACTTCACTTCGTTCACTTTAGGCTCTGCTATGCTGCTATGCTCTGTTCCATTCGACTCTGGTGAGACAACTTTGATTGGCCACAACTCCACGCTGAAGAGCGCGATCTGATCGCGGTGAAACAAGGCCGCGGTCCCAAGAGCCTCCCCACCATTGGCAGCACAGTAGTGTCAAACCTAAAATGGTGTTTTTCCTTCACTACTAAAATTGCCACTGCTAAAATGAAGGAAAAACATATGACAAAGGATCAAATACAACTGAAAAACACACTGTGGATCAAAATGGGTCATGCCGCAATGCCTGCTCTTGCGAAATCTCGAGGTTCCTGGTTTCCTGGTCTTTCAAATCAAGACCGATGCACGTTGCCTCAGGACCGCCATGACAAACGACTTCTGGGACTAGTGAATGAAAATACATCAAACATCATCAGCACATTGAAGGGTTGAACTTGCACTGACTCTAGGCTTCAGTTCTCAAAACTGGACCAACTTTTTGCGAAGATCTGTGAAGGCAAGGATCTGAGACTTCTTGATAACTCGTTCGCAGTGATGATTGATATTGCCGTGGTTTTGCTCGGTCAAACGCTTCATCCTCGGAGAACGTTTACCGAAGAGATGCAAATGCAGGCTCTTTCCATATGGTTCACCACTTGTTTTCTTCGCATCTAGAATCTACGCTTTCCATAGCATACGAAACTCAGAAACATGTGTTTGACACGTGGCTGCACAGTAGAACTACGATGATCTGCGAGAACCGGGGGCGTGACACTTGAAGGAACTGTGGAAAACGCATGATCAATTTGTGCTCAGGATGGACCTGCAAAAATGGCTGCCGCAAAGTTCATCTAAACACAAGTGTAACTTGAAACATATGATCGTCGTCCATCCGAAATATCCGTCTCTATGATCAAACTTTTGACCTCATAAACCTGCCTCCCGGATGATGGCATTGAGCCCCTGAGCATCATCCTCGCTAAGCTCAGTGATATAGCCTGGGCAAACCCGACATACGATTGCCATGGACGTGTCCCGACGTATCCGCCCAGACTTTGCTGTGCAGACCCTGTGCGAAAGAAGCTTGATGAAAAGGTACACACATAAAAAATACCAGTACCTGACATAGATACATGACATGATGCATGCAATACATACTAAATATATATAAAGATAAATATAAATGTATGAATATTTTTTGAAATATTTAGTATATATATATATATTATATATATGTACATTAGAAATTCATATATCGATGTCATGCATCTAGACGTGAATTGCCGAGTGTCCAAGAATCTCCATCACTGCTTCTGGACTCAACTCTCCAACCTCAGATCCAAGTTGGAGCATCGACCGACGACTCCACGACTCGACGCCGCTGTATCGTCAATTTTCGCCAAGTATCCCAATTGGCTTTGGACGCAAAAATCCTAAAGCAGCAAGCAGCCAGGTAGCCGAGGTAGCCGCGTCGTGGGAATGTGATGAAAACTGGAAAGTAAAATTGGTATCTCTTCCTAAATTTACAGAACATGTTTGCCAAGTCCGAAGTTGCGAGACAAGAACACCAAAACACCAAACAACAACTCAATCCCTGATCCATTCTCCCTTCCCTTCTCTGTTTTATTCTCAAGGCTCTGTCGGAAGCCCTCGAGTTCGTCGGGCCCAATGCCCAATGCAACGGCCACAGTCCTCAGATCAAAGCAACTGACTACTGCCTTTATTGATTTTTTGGCATCCAAAACGTTTGTCTCTTTCGATAATCTCGGCTGAAAACACAACACCTAAAAACACCTAAACAATGCCAAGAAACTCTTCCAATTGTATGTCCTCGGGATCAGGGAACTTTCTTGGCATCAAAATCACAGCAAATCTTTGTTTCTGTTGTCATGCTGAAAATAAATGTTACCAATGTTGGCTTATGTTGGATTTGTATGGATTTGTATTGGTACACGGCGAAGTTGCGTTTTTTTTGCTGCCAAGAGACACTTTCGTCTCGGATGTCATCGCAGCGCCGCATCAACACCAGGAACTCCAAAAAATCCAAGGCGCCGTTGCCATCCACGTCCACGTCCTCGCTTCATGCGAAGTACAAGGCCTTCGAAGCCTTCGAATATGTGATTTTGATGTGATTTTTGTATGAATCATGTTTGTACATTCAAATAATTTTAAATAATTTAACATTGCTAGTATCATTTTGTACATTGTGACTCTGTGACGTTTGTGTCAGTCCTTGAGTATCAACTGCATCTCAGCTCGTCCTTCCTCAGAAAAATTGATCTGAAAAGCACTTCACAAAGCTCTCTCTCAATATCATTGACATTGCGACATTGCTTCTCAATATCAACACTGTCACTGACTATCACTGACTATCACACTTATCTAATTCCAAGACACTCTGGACTTTGTTGCCTGAAAGCTCGGCAAATCAAACACTTCTGTGATGCCTTCTCAGTAAAGCTGTCTATCGAATATGGAAACGTAGATTCAGATGGATCGCCTCTGGAAAGTACTCCGCAATGATCTTGGCGAGCTCTCGTCTTTCCACAGTACCACTTCTGTCCTCGTGAGACACACATCACGTCAACCATCATGAAGCTCTGGAGTTCTAACTCGCCGTTTCCTGGGAAGTCTCTGTCTCAGTTTGTCTCAGCACTCACTCTCCGTTTCCACTGGCTGGATTGTAGGACTGTCTGATCGTTGCCACATTCAAGACCGGTGCTGTACTGTCGTGGTGTCCTTGTCAAATTTGTTGAAGACATCTTGCATAGCAATCACCTGCATTGAATAGCATTGCACATGGAAGAGTGGAAAAGGGAGCGAATCTGAGTCAAACAACACCTCCGAAACTGAAATGATTCAGAATTCAAACGGCTCAAAGGCAAGAAAACGTGAAGAATTGAAGAAACGAACATATTTCCACATCAAATTGCCAACTTGCTTTCCAACTCTGCCCTAATATCTCTAATCTCCCATCTTTCACCATCTTTCACTCATCTTCCCCTTTCCCCTTTCCACCTCAGAAGGGCTGTAACAGGCATGTTCTCGCATCTCCTCAAGCTCCAGGATTCCTTGGAGCAAATTGAGAGATTTTCGGAAAGCACAGAAACATACAATCACACTTATCAATATCATATTCGTATCCATTCATATCATTCATCACCGGCATTGAAGCTGTCGCTCAATCTCTCAATCTGACCCGAACAATAAAAAACTGCATTGAAATCTCAGCGGCGAAAGTGCTTGAAGAACAGATTGAACTTTTCTCGAGGGATTGAAGCCTTCCTCAGAGCAAATTTCATCCAAAGTGCCATATTGCCTCATATTGCTCTTGAAAAGCGTTGAGCACCAGGAACTCTGAAGATTTCTCCAAGATTCGTGTCCATCAAAGTGAAGCCACATTTGTTCGCAGCTTTTTCTGCTTTGGCAATGGACCCTCCGTGAGGTCCTGCGAGTTTCCTGAAAAAACGACATTTCCACGATGCACTCGATGGAATATGCAATGTATGGAATGCAAATATCTGTAACGTATCATTCATACCATTCATACCACTTACGAAGGACTACCAAGACTCTGAACTGCGAAAGGCAACTTGGAGACCATCACCTTGTGAGGTGCATCCGGCTCGCCAAACTTGCCGACATCCAAACATTCAATTCGTCCAGGAGTGGGATATTTTTCTTCACAATTTTCTATGATTCGAACTTTTGACCTTTGTGATCCTTGTGAGTGTATTCTGTTTTTCCGTTTGTTTGGTTGTCCTTTAGTCACAAACTTACCAGGTCTTTGAAAATGGGGCGCCCAAAGGTGGAATGCTGTCCAAGTTTGGGCTCCGGGCCGTGTCGTTGCCTTTGTTGTCCAACATGGTGAAAAGAGTCCATTGCTGTTCTCTCATCTCCTGGGCGCACTGAGAATTTCTCCACAACCAGTCACACTATGAGAAGTGTAGTCGTTTCAGTATCGCTGAGTGCTGGGAAAGTTGTCACGCTGTCACGCCTCTAGTGTGTGTGTTTTTTCTTTTTCTTGTGTTTATGTAATTCTCTGTGTTGGGTCCTCCTGTTGGATTTTTTGCTTGCAATTCTGTCATCCTATTCAGACTTTCATCCCACCAAGCATCTGAGAAGAGGCGATTCATCAGCTTGGAAAACCTGGATCAACTCCCTAGACTCACATGCAGACACCTCCAAACATCTCATCTCTGAACTTCTGCCACCGCTACTAAGTCCTGGGCTCAACGACCTCCAGCTTTCCCTTTGCATCCTTATTCCAAAGAATAGTTTAGTGGCACTGATTGTCAAGGGATTTATACCTTGAGTAATGCCTAGAATCAGAAGGCACCAACCTTAACTACCAACCAATCACTGGCTGACAAATAGAAAGCATAACAAATAAGGTTATGCAAAGTAATACTGTGAAAAAAATCCTGTAGCTCAAAGTTCTTTGATCCCACGAGTCACATAAAATTCTTCATATCTTTGAAAGCCCGGATTAGCCCAACTTCTTGCCAGGCATCCAAGTCCATCTCTTCCAAGATGGCTTGCACCTCGGGATGCGTCTGATGCGTCTGATCTTTGATTCCTTTGTTTCACTTGGAGTTCCAGATCTCAAGCCTTACAGCTTTGACCAAAGTGGTCAAGAGCTAATCGATGAGTTGATGAATCGATGTTTCAGTCTGAGGTACTTGTGGCAAAGGCTTTGCAACGCCAAACCAACGCATCACACGACTCCTGACAAACAGGACTCAGGATTCCACAGGATTCCATCATTCAAGACGTTGAACAAAGACATGATGAGAAGAAAACATGAGAAGTTAAATGATACATAACAAGAAATAAACCCTCCAAAATCAACATTCGCAAACTTTCACACTGGGAAACGTGCATGTTGCTTTCCACTATTCCGGTCTCTAAATTTTCGCCAGGAATCGCTCTCAGGGCATCCACTGCGTGTTCCACCTTGATCACATCCTTAAATGAGATTCTGAGCTTCCGAGATGCCAGAAGAATGCGAAGTAGGAATGTCTGGAATGGATTTCTATGGCAGGATGCATCATGTGCGAAAAAAGGCACTTGTTGATGCATCTAATTTTATCCGTGGGCAAAATTTCAAAACAGCTTCTTAAGTTCTTTCTAATCCTTCTATGTTCTAAATCATTCCAAGCTGCCAGATTTGGAATTCCGGTCGGTCTGGGAGATGTATGATTTGCAGGTTTTGGAGGGCTGGCCTCAAGTTTGAATGCTTTAAGATGCTTTAAGTTTGCGGAAGATCTGTCTCACATTACTGTACCGTGCCTATAAGCCCTGAAATTCTAACTCGACTTTTGTGAATCAGCAGAACTTCGGTACAATCATGACATCAGGAGATTTACGCAAACTTCCCTCAACCTGGTCAAGAAACAGGTATCATAAGCATAGATCCACTTGCAGAACCTTTAGGCGAGCTGGTCCTGGACAGAGAATTGTGACATTCTCACATGTCGGACTGTCGCATCATGTTGCTATGTCGCATCTATGTCATCCATATCTTGCCATATAATTTTACCAAAGCTTAATGCCCTTGCCATGTGACATGTGATGAATGTCAGAGGCAAGCAAGTTCCAGCATTTCTCACACACAAATAGAAGCCTTGCATGCATTTCTTCAAAGTCCTTTCAGTCAAAATGCATCAAAGTTGCTTGGGTGGGACTCCATGGTCTTCTAACTGCTGCAGAAACTGTCTTTGAGATGTGACCTGCGCTCGCATCACTCGCCACAAATCTCACAGCAACCCAAATGCACAAGCACCAGCTGCTCGCTGCACTCGACACTGATTTCGCTCTGTGCAGATCTCGGAAAGAAAGCCTTGCACTGCTGTTCGAAGACCTCTTCCTTAGATTTATCGGAACTGAAGATTCAAGAGTTCGCCAACCCCCCAAAGCTGGTTCAGTTAAGCCAGTTAAGCTTCCAGTTCCCTTCGTTCTTGTGGCATCAGCCCATCTTTGTCCCGGTACAAGTTCAGGAATGCAACCTCAGGAGCTTGGGTGAGACCACGGGACAGTTGATTTGAGACGGGAACGGCTTGCTGTTTCACTGCCAAAGTGGCGATCTCATCTTGGCTCACACAATCAGTACCTGCAAGGTCACAAGCCAAAGGGTTGGAGGGTCGTCGGACTCGATTTGGCAAAAACGCGAAAGTCATAGCAACGGCCCACAGCTTGACAAAACAAATCCAAAAGTTCTTAAATTTCACTAAACATAGCATCTGAACATATCATGATATCAATTGATATCACATATCTTGACATATCAAGCATCTGAACATAACTACAACTCTCGTTGCATGATCAGATGCTCTTCAACCGCAGTAGGCGAAGACAGTAGTTCACCATGTCGTCTGTGAGGAAGTATCTCAGAGACATAGAGATTCTGCTTGAGATACGGTCGCCATGTCAATGTCAGAATTACATTTCTCCCTTTTTTCTTACATATTGTTTTTTAATAGGAAATCAAAGGGAAAGAAATGGACAGGTCACCTAATCAAGGAGAGCTTGCTGCATGTACCAAGATGATCTCAGCAAAGCTTTAGTCAGCCCTCAGGCAAACGGTGAAAACAGCACTGCTGAAGACGAGTGGCTTCAATTCGGCACAAGCATGTGTCAAATCCTTCAAATGTAGCCTTGAAAGCAGAAGGGTTTTCAAGGTGAAAATAAGAGGATCAATTGCTTCACACGTATAAAAACGTGTCACGTTGCTTCAGACGGCACCTCGTGCCATCTTCGGCCAAAACTTCGAAGATGGATGCGATGGCCTCCCGTTCCGCATCGCGGATGCGGCGGATCAATTTCAACAGCTCCTGCCAGGTACTGATTAGAACAGAAATCTAGAAACACCTCTACACCTCTAAACAAATCCAAATAAAAACAGATCCAAAGATCGAACGATCAATTAATGATGTTGAGTCAATCTAATCATATTAGTAGTCTTCTTGCTGGATAGCAACTGAAATCGGCAAACACAAGTTGTAAGCCGTCCTGAAAGCTAATGTATCCGCTGGAATCGTTGTCCACTTCTCTGGAGACGTGTTCCACTCGTTCCCAGGTAGTCTTGTAGCCCAGGTACCTGAAGGATCGCATGATGTCGCATGATGTCGCATGCCTTGTGACAAGGTGTGACAAGAGTCTGTGTCGAAGCTGGGGCACTGAACAACACGCCAAACATCTTCCACAGGCATCTCTTGCTGCTCTGCTATGAGTTTCTTTGCAATGTCCTGCTGGCTCCCTGCACCTAGAAGGACTTCTGCAATGGAAATGCAAAATGCATCAAATGCATCAAATTGCATCGTTTCATTGCACGGAAACACTTTGGACAAAGAGCATTTTGGGGCCACTGTGGACTGTGGAGCTGTGCTGTGTCACCTTCTCAAGTCGAGTCATTCTCAAGTCAACTTCTTCCAAGGCACCAAGGTCCAGCTTCCGGCAACGTTGCTGCGCCTTTGAATTGGAAGAAAAAAAACACAGATTTTCACAACTTGACAGTGCGAAGATGGAAAAAAGACCAACGTCTCTGGGCCTTGGCAGTGTGCGAAACTCGATCGTAGAGTGCGCGCAGCTGCTTGACATCAGCCCTTGCCAGTCCTTCCAAACAAAACGTCTATACGTTTATCATTTGACGCATTTGACATGTACAAACTGTACAAACTGACATGTGGATCAAATGAAACGCTTTCACATTGCTCATCTCATTTTCATGTTTTCACAACTTGGTTTCGTTTTTACCTTCTGCTGTTCTGCACTTCCGCTCCTTCCGTGCAGCGCAAATGTTCTCGCATCTTTTCAAAGCGGCGAAGGTCTACCTTCAAAGCGGCCGTCTTCCCGAGCACAGTCATGGCAGAATGGAATTGCAAACGGGACCATACTGTCACGTCATTTCGCATTTCGAGACAAGATTTCATAGCACACTTCCTGTGGCCTGCGGTTATTTAGTTGTTTCTTGTAATGTATCATGATGTATCAACGTCATTTTGAATCGGAAACGTGACTCCTTTGCGATATGTGCATTGGACTTGTCTGGAATCTTTGGATATTGTATGATGTTGTCATATTGCGTTTATCTTTGGTGCATCTTTTTCATTCATTTTGTTTCATCTTGCGTCGGCCACGACATTCGCCAAATTGGCCTTACACTGCTGCCAGGTTTCAGTGCCCTTGCTGGCACAGCCGATGGTTTCCATAGCTTCCATCACCGTATGTGACTGAGTCAGCTGTGTAATGGTCCATGACGTGAGACTTGCAAACGAACTTGGATTGGTTGGCCAAAAATATTGACATACATGGGAAGATACAAGCATATTAGCAAGACCTCGAATGCTGAATCTTCTCCCACACCAACACTTGAAGAATCCTTTCTGTCAACATCCTTTTCTCAACGCTACCTTTTGTTGGTGTCCTTAGTGCTCCAAGTTGCATCTGTGATGTAGCCCATCTTTTTCAACAGCTCATTGAGCTCGTCTACATCCAACACACCATTGCCATCACCATCTGCGGCATTGAACTCGTCTCGCAAGTATTGCTCGTCCACCTGTTTCACACGGTGTCTGCAGAGACAAACATGCTTCGAAACAACCGAAACAACCCATCAACTCCAACACAACAGACCTCACGGTACTTCTCCAGGAAAGTCATCCATTCCTGGAATTCCAGGAGTTTTTGAACATATCCGCCGATTGGATCCGAGCACATCATTGGAAGATTTGACACTTTCACGCCTTTGCTCCTTTTGTCCTGGCCTCCCAACTCACCGTGGCATAGCTAAACATTTCTTGCACCAACTTGTCGACCTCACCCTTCCGCAAAATGCCTCATTGCTTCGCTATTGAGGGTGTTTGAAAACTGGAACCGGAA
The DNA here is from genome assembly GCA_000507305.1 of Breviolum minutum Mf 1.05b.01. Lineage (NCBI taxonomy): Eukaryota > Dinophyceae > Suessiales > Symbiodiniaceae > Breviolum > Breviolum minutum. Next base: position 20,260 of record DF240206.1, read on the forward strand.
GCAAAGTGGAGCAAAGTCGAGCGTTGCGGATGCAAGGATCCCAACACCCCACATATGGGCATCCATATGGGCATCATATGTCAAAGCCAAGAAAGCCAAGATACATCCCATGTACTTGAGCATGATTTCAAGATCTTCTGTAGCAACTTCACCATCCTGATGCTGATAGCATTTGTAGCATTTGTAGCATTTTCGATGAACGACTTGTAAAAAGCTATCCATTTTTGGTTGACTTGACAGTGTTGCCCTAGGAAACAACACATCGGATTCGTTGCCAAGAGTCGGTGTCCGTGTCGAATTTGATAAAAACACTTCCTCGATTCGACTCAGACTTAGACAGACAGATCAAGACACAGACAGGTCAAAGCTGTCAAAGCTCACAGTTGTCTCTGCTCACTCCCTGCGGGCCAAGAGTCGACACTCTTCGTCGCTCCAAGGGAAATCCAAAACATCTCCAGGCTTGTTGTCCTGCCAAAATAAACCAACGGTAGTCTATTTTTTGCTAACAAAATGAAACAAATAATGACAAATTGGAACAATAGTAACAATAAAATTCAATAAAATCTTTCAACTTCCAACATTGCAAAACTTTGGTCAAGAGGGGGCTTAACTCTTTTCTTTTCTCTCTCTCTCTCTCTATGAATTCCGATTCCTATGTAGGTTTTGAGGCTCTTTTGGGTTCGGCTCAGTGGTTTCCGTTGGATGTCATTGACTCATGACCGGAAAAACTTGGGGTTCCAATTTCTTGTGCCGAGGTGGTCATCTTATGCCATAGGGGTTCCTTGCACTTGGTCTATACAATCATCTAGTCATTTGAAAACCGCCCGAGTTCGGACCATATACAGATATAATGCGCATGTCTATTTTAAAAAGAATATATACAAAGACCACCCCCCTTCGAATTACCCAGATGGGGTTAGCCATTTTGTAGTACAGAATGGTGTGTTCCTATTTCCTCTGAACAAAATGGTTTTGCCTGACGTCACCCCTGTCTACAAAATGGTGGGCCAACCCTATGCCTATCCCAAGACCTTTGAATGAAAATAACATACACAGATTAAATTTGATCCAAATACCCTGGAAGTCGAGGACCCATAAAAATAGCCTTGTTGATTGTATAAAGGCCATACTAAAAAACAATGGTCTTTTCCCAAGGAGCACTTCAACAATAGTATTTGGACCACCAAGGCATATACCCTGCACTAATCTAACATAACCGTGCGTAAGCCATTGTCTGTAGATGTTTTCTTATTGTAAACTGTAAACGGCGGATTTCCAGCCATGTTAGATTACTGGAGTGAGCAAACATCTGTTGATGTAGCATTTCGCAATTCCCTACGACTTTGGTCTCAGAACTCAGTACCGCCAGTACCGCTGTCCTCGACCTTGTTTTCTTCCAAGGCTTTCAAGAACACCTTGTTTTCTTCAGCATTGTAGAATTGTGGGATAAGGATGCGCATCTGGTGCCATAAGCCTTGCCTCAATCTTGCTCCTTTGATTCTATTTTGAATGCCCACTCAAACGTGAAAAATGTGAAAAGAGCCTCTGCCACAGATGCTCGTCGGACTGGTTGATTGTTGCTATCGAGGAGGGGCAGCATCATGGCCTCAAAAACTTTCCAGATTGACCGAGATGTCAAGATGGCCTGAAATCCAAAAATTCACTTTCTCTTGATTCGACTTTTTTCTCGTTCGAATCCCAAAATCCAAGTCCAAGTCACGAAAGCTGACATTCGTCGAGTCATACCAGTTGATCGACCACGCAAAGCAGATGGAGGTGGTGGATCGTGCTCATCACTGGAATCACTCCAGCTGGAACCCTTGGTTTCGGGACTCTTTACAGATGATTCAAACTCTTGTCCCAGCAGCGGTACACTTTTAGTGTTTGGTGTTTCAGGGAAAGGGTTTCGTTGTTGGGGATACCAAAATGTTGTCCTTCCAGCACAATATTCGTTTCTGCTGCATCTCTGCATCACTAAAGGTATATGAGAAGGTCCCAGCGGCACTGGATGAGTCAGAGGAAGATGAATCTGAAGAACTGTCATCGTCTGATTTTGGAGATTCAGCTGCTTCTTCCTGCAGCTGTGTCTGATGATCCAGCACTTTGCAGGCACTAATTCTTCTCCTGCCTTGGTACAGTGGTAAGTGACATTCTTCCATGAGGCTATGATAGAACTAGTCACGACTCTGAACACTGATGACATCCAAACAATGGCAGGATTGTTTTCGTCGGATGCTGCCCCTGCCCTGTCCTCTGGGGAGTCCTCTTCCTCGAATTCATTGTACTCAACAAACCTTGCGCAAGAAACAAAAGGCAATATGGTTCATCGACAGATGGAAGCAACATGACGGGACGCTTTTGAGTCTCTGCACTTTGTCGCCAAGCGGCTGAGTCTCTGTCTCCTTTGCCCAAGCAGCACGTTTGCCTTTCTTTCCGGAGGACGAAGTTGGCCGAGAGCGAGGCAATTTCACCTTCGCCAAGGCACCTGGACTGCATGACATTCACTCTTTGCATTTTGCATCTCTTCCCAAAGTGTCACAACTTCTGCTCCAATGCGTTTGAACAATTTTGCTTTCATTGTGTCAAGGAGTCAAGTCATGAAAAAATCATGGTGACATCCAAGCCTGGAACAGAACGTTTGCGCTTGATGGGGAGTCGTGGCCCTCCCCGATAAGGTGGAGATCCTCCAAAAAGAGGATTTACTCGCAAACTGCCACTCTTTGGGCTCAAAGTCGTCATGCTTTGGGTTGTCAAGCTGCTTTTTCCTGGTTCATCCAACTTCATTCCTCGTTCACCCAATAGATCGTAATGGCACATTGCTCCACACTGAAGCGAGTATTCGAGAATTACAAGAATACAAAGTGGAAAAGCGCAAAGTGACACTGCAACTAAATCAACTATATGACATACTACTTTACTATTAACTCAGCAAGATGCACAACTTTTGGGATTCAGTTTTCAATAGCCAAGCTGCGTTGAATTGAATTCATGATCTTTCTCAAAGATGGCAGCTTTGGCACAGTCTCCGAGCGGTCATCGGCTCGATCCACATGCATGAAAGGCAGCCGTTGCGGCTTGCCTTTCTCGACCTCTTGCGGCGGCTGTTTGACTCCATCGATTTGAAGTCGAAGCTTCTCAAAAAACAACAAGCAAAAGCACCAAAAGCACCAAAAGCACATACCAATTACACCAATCATGTTTCAATAGGCTGGCTTCGGGCTCTGGATGTGGTGCCGTACATGTTTTGCCAGGTGACAAAACCCAAACGCACATCTGTCACAGAGTAGCTGTGCTTTGCGATGTTCACGGAACACAGGTGCCTAGAGCGAAATCATTGCAAACGCATGAGACACAGAATCTTGAAACCACCTCATCCACCTTGAATTTAGCTACATCCCAAACCTTGGCAATGTTCAAACTATAGAGAATCCATGAATGGCAAAGTCTAGAAGTGGATTTGTCTTACCAAGGCGTTGAGAACTTGAGTGAGCCATTCAGCTATTCATCTTCTTTGCCGACCCCTTCCAGCTGCAATGACACAGATGTTCAAGTGCTGTCAGGTTGCAAGGGCGTGTAGTAAGTCTTTTTCAGCTGTGGCAGGCCTAGGTACACAGGCATCCAAAGGCCCTTTGGCTTGTCACATTGCAAAATCACAAACATTGACATCGATTTCAAGGATGAGACCTTTGACATATCAAGCATCAAGCATCTTTTGTGGCCACACATCGCTAACAAATGGAGTTAAAAGAGCTCCCCCTACAGCTTATGTTTGGGAAGTTTGTACCAAGATACTGGATGACTTCTGCGGCTTCCGCGCTGGGCTACGGGACTTCGCTTTCGGCATGGCATCATGGTGACAATTTCTTGGGCCTTTTGCTGCGGGGGCTCTTCTAATCAGGCCGGACCATCCAAAGTACCCAAATGTACATGACTCATGTGTGGCTCAAACGAAGCTTGCACATACCTTAACAAAACATGTATGCATTTTGAACACTTGCAAAAAAAGCTTCAAAGACAGTTGCATATGGAGTTGTGCATGAAATTCTGCAGCAAGTACTAAATCAAGTCTTGTGAGGTTCAGACCTGCAGTTGGGCACGGGAGATTTTCTGACAATTTCTATTGATTTCTCACACTTTGCCTGAGTTTCAAGTTCGTATCTTCAGAAGTCCCTGGCTGTCCTCTTCCTTTTCTAAGAGCCGGATCTCACGAGCTTCTTGCCTGAGTTCGCAACAAGTCTCCGATTCAATGATTCGGTAGTACTGCAAAGGATGACAAAAAAACGTCAAATCAAACCTCTAAAAAAAAGTTCTAGGTTTGTGCAAAGATTTCTGGCGTATTTCCGACTTTGATTTTACGTGTTCAGTTTCCGCCGAGCATCTCTTCTTTCCACGCGCTTTGCGTAGCTTCAAGCCTTGCCCATGCGGCTGCCAGAGTCTTCGATGCCTCCCAGATGATATAAGGACATACTGTACCATGGACATACCGACATTTCACAAGTCAGCAAATGACAGCATAGATTAAAAACCTCTGCATCTGATGCATCTGTGTCTATTTCTCTTTCCGTCTCCGGAGAGCAATGGCCGAAGAGGCCACGGACGATTGATATACACATCGACACTTTGGTCATGTGACTGAAGTTCGGTCAAAACGATTCCAACACTATAGTTCTACTCATATCTCAATCTTTCCCAGGGGAATTGCGTTCCGACCGGAACCATGCTGGAGCAACAAGCAGCACACAAAAGCGCCAAGATGCGTCCAGCAGTGAAGCACCATTTTGCCATTTTGCTTTGATGACGTCACTTGCATCACATCACCGTCACCACAACCAGTCCCGATAACCGATGCGTAGCGCTGCTGAAAGCTGTTTCGAGCTCAGTTCGTGGAACTGTGTGGCCTTCACCGAAGCAAATGATAAGAACTGCAGAAGTCCAAAGTTGTCTAAAGCGATGACTTCCAAAATTCATGTCTCTCCCCTGATTGCAACCTAGGCACTACCAATGGGCTTGGAACTCCTTCATCCCTGTCAAAAAAATACATCAAGAAATCACAATGGATATCAAAACATATCCACACATATCCACAATTTTGTGTGAAATTCAGCGTTTCTTCAGCACTTTTGAAGCGATTTGAAGCTCAGGGACAGCATCGAGCGCTCGATGCCCAAGCGGATCCTGAGCTTCGTCTGCGGTGACTCAATGTGACTCGGTATCTTCTTCACGTCCGTTTGAATTGTTTTTGTATGGTACACACACACACACATATATATATATATATATATGCGTCTTATATGTATGATAATAAATTATATAGATGATGAATTATATAGAATATACAATATAATACATACATATATAAATAGATATACTACACCAAAATGTAGGAAGCAAATGGTGCTTGGCTTGCAACACTCCCAGAATATCGACTTATCTGCTCTTGAAGTTTAGTTTCAGGTTTGGCTTGGTCATGTCATGTGTGGGTCCATGTGGGTCCCATGTGCAACTCAGCTTCCAATCCTCCTTCAACTCTGGTTGCAGGCAGTCCCAAGGAAGGCGGAAATGCAAGGAGCCACTTCCTGAGTTGGTAGGGTCGACCTGGAAGCTAATCAAGTAAATGCTAAAGCGCTAAACCACTACAGCATTGAAATCTGAAGGAAAGAAACTTTGAAAAGTTGTCTTGGTTTCAGCTTTTCCAAGGCTCGGCATATCACCAAATCTGGAAGATCTTCTATCAAGGCCTTGGCAGGGCATGTAAAGATGTTCGCAAGAGTTTCCCCAAAAGTCTGTAGCTACGATGAACACAGAAAAAAAAGAATACAGAAATATACAGAAACAATACATATGAATATACAATATATACAATATATATCAATGTATTACAACACATACAGCTTATACAATTTATACAATCTGTTCGAACAGAAGCTTGGCCAAGCTGCGTTCCACAAATCCTTACGATAACCCACGCACGCTGCATAACTTTGCTCCTGGTACCAAGATAGCAAGATTCAACACAAGATTCAACAGAAGCAACAATGGAAAGCATGAAAACCAAATGATCATATATATAAATTTGAAAAATGGAAACCATATCAAATTTATGCAAATACAACATATCATTAAAATGATCATGTATATAAATTTAGTATGTGATGTGTTCAAGAAACTTGTTCAAGGAAGCAAAGAAACGTGGAAAGGGCAAGGGCACAAAATGAAACCGCCTTGCGATGCAGCTTTCTCCATTCCTTTCGACTGGACGGAGGCAGCCTGACGGAGGCGAGTTTTGGTGAGATTTTAGATGAAAAAAAGCGACATTTTTTTTTCGTCCAGCTACAGTACTACAGTATTACTAGTTGAATCTTTGTAGATTGGCAAGTGGCAATTGGTTGCAACAAGGAACTTTCAACCACAAAACAAACCTTCGATTCTTCGCCTTCCGTGACCGCCCCAAGAGTGTTCAGTCCAGCCAAGTCCTTCCCAGCAAGTCTTTGTTGCGGAAGGCATTCCTGGACGTTTTGAGCATGTAACTGCGCAAGGCAAACAAATCCTCAGTTTTTTTCAGCGGTGCCTGACCAGTTTTGAAACAAGCTGGGCACTTGGTAGGCCAGCCGCTGCCAGACTTTGCCGCAGGAATCACCACAAAGTTCCTCAATCCGAAATGCATTGAAATGCAGGAAGTGCCATCTCGGTCTATGGCCAAACAATCTAAAGACCTAAACAGTCACAACTTTCTGGACCGTGGCGATGCAGCTGTGGATCTTCACGGCTTGACGGTGCCAACTCGTCCTTGGATTTCGAGATGACAGACTTGATTCCAACCGTCTTATTTTCAATGCAACCGAGCCACGCACAACGAATACCTTGCATCAAAACAACTTCGGAGTTTCCATACCATCAAGCCAAACAGCCATAAATAGGCAATTTTCAGTTTTTCTGATATTCTCTGCTCAGATTGCTTGCAAAGGGACAGCTTCTCGTCAAAGAAAGGCCAATCTTTCGATTGAATCTCTGAAACTTGCGGATCTGCAGGAAACATCGCCTGACTGAAGGCCGGCGGCCAACCATCAGAACTTTCAGATTGACGGTGCTTCCCTGTGAGGACCCAGCCTGTTGCGCAGCACGCGCACCAGAAACAACTGCTGCCTGCACACAAAGGGATCAACATGAGGTATATGATATGGTTCAGGACAAGCGGACTCAAGCCGAATGCCATTTTTCAAGCTGTGAGATTCTTTTCTCAAAACCAAAGTGATGCATAATAGAGGTTGTCAAGCATGAAGAGCAAAACTAACGAAGAGCCCATGGGTCCATGGGTCGCGTGAGCCTATTACTCTTGGCATTGAAGCTGGATGTTTCCAATGCTCACTCCAGAAGAGCAATGACGGCCTGTAGAGTGCCGTACATCAAACGGCAGGTGTGCTCACCCGCAAAGAACAAACCTGAGCTTTAGAGCGAGATCCCACAGTAGAAATTCTGCTCAAATCCGAGAACAGCTGGGTCACTGGAATTGACAGGTTTTCGGGTTTTCCATGAATTTCCTGACTAGATTTGTCCATTAACTGTGGAATGCTAGAAAAGTCACGTGAGTCACGTCCACCTAAAAAATCTAAAAATAATCAAAAAAACAACGTTGGGTAGACAATAATCACGTCTACCTACAACAATCAAAGTGGGCAAAACGCTGCGTGCTGCCCCTGTCTGGTAACATACAACGTTGAACTTTGCCAGAAAAACGAGGTCTGAGCTGCAGAGCTGAGAAAACAAAATTTTGAACAAAGATGAAATTCCGTGGTCTCAGTTGAAGAATTTCATCTTTGAATCTCTGCCGTGAAAAAAATGAGAAAATACTTCGACACGTTGATTGGTTCGACACAAAACCTCTGGTTTTCGGTGCGAAGATGTCAAAGTCGGAACTTGAAGATCCAACCTCAGGGCCGTTTTGACTCACTGTCAGCTTTGTCAGCTTAGTGGGAAACGCAGTTTCCAATGTAAGACCTGCTTCCTGGTGTGGTCGATCCCGTTGCTTCCTTCCTTGCTTCTTTGCTTCCTTTCTTTGTTTCTTTGTTGCTCCTATCATCCTATCCTATCGTTTTTGTTTGTTGTTGTAGTACTGTTGTAGTACTTGTGGCCCGTGCGTGTGTGGAAAACTTGAAGAAGTATTGACGGAAGCTAGGGCTTTTGAGGCTCCTGCCTTTCCCGAGGTCCATGATCCAAGCACCTCAAAAAAAATGCGTGAAATGAGTCTGATTGGCGTCTCCGACAGAAACACTTTCCTATGGCATGAGTCATTGAGCTTTATATAGCTTTATGACGAGGCACGAAGGGATCTTCAGCGAAAGATGCAAAATACACCTCGTCAACATCCGTAGGTGAAATGCTTGGATACCTCACGATCCAAAAAAGAGCACAACTGTCACAACTGTCTCACATCATTAGAGCTTGGTGGAAACTACTATGTCGTTGGGCCATGGTGCATTTCCTGCAGCTCTGCCACAACATCCGCATGCAACTGACTCTTCGAAGAGCGATGAGCTGCCTCCGCTATTTCCAAGAGTTTCTACTGCCGCTTTTTGATTTCCCTAAACACTTCGAGAACAGTGCTGGTGTCAAGCATTTTCAACAGACTGGCGGGTCTCGTGTGGCCTCAGAGGAAGGACCTCCAACTAAACAAATCAAAGTCCTTAGATTGGAAAGATGAGCATCAAACTCAGCGCCACGCTTTCAACAATGCTGGGAGACAGACTTTCAACTGTTCTGGGAGACAGAAAAATTGGAAGAATTCCAAATTTCTACTAGAGTCGAGAACTGGTAAATTGAACTGACATCGGCAACTGACATCGGCAAGCTGTCTATTTCTGTCATCACTGTGGGGCCACCGGAGGATCTTACCTCTGGTGCTCTCAGCCCCAATTGAATCAGGTTCAACCCCTCTGCGCAGATGAGAAATTCACTCAGCTGCCAAACCAATTGCTCCGCTCGGAAGCGAAGGTCGGATGGTCAAACGTGGTCTGACCACAAAATTTCAAGCAATTTGTTGGAATCGTGGAGTGATGTATTGGAATGAAGTCTGTACAAAGCATCGCGACGTGACGGATGACTGGGGACCAGTGCTTGCGCACAATGAAGAACCTCAATATGGTCCTGCTGCTTGCATCACATTGCCATCTGTTCCCACGCTCGCACAACTGCCTGGCTTGTACTTTCCAAAGACGGCATCCGAGTTTGCATTGGAACGTGCCTTCAGGGCTTTCTGGGCAGCTTCCTTGTTCTCAGTCTTGCCCAGCCAAGTAACGATGCAGGTCTTCTGGAGGGCTTTGCCGTACGAGAAAGACAAATGCCATGGCAACTTGCCAGCAAAAAGCTTGTTCATGGTGCTCAAATTGATGGTTGCTTCCTCCTCATTATCCTCGTTTAGAGCAGTTTCGCCTGACAGAAAGAAAATGCCTGGCATGGCAGGAGGCACTGTGCGCAGCAAAGTCTGGCAAGTGAGAGTTGCAATGGTTTCAGGACTTGCCTTGGGACCAGCCAGGCCATTCTTCACCATGTTGGGTTTCAGCACTGCGCCCTCCAAATAGATGTGGTGTTCAGCCAAAGCCTTGAATTGTGCAGCCAAAACCTTCTCGGTCATCTGGGCGCAGTAGTAGACGTCGTGACTGCCTTTAACATGTTTGCAAAAAATAGATTGCAAGTCAGAATCAAACATAAATAATCAAAATTAAACGATAGAATTATCCTCGTATGGAGCCTAGAATTACTTGCAATCATCAAACATGGACAATGAAGTATAATTCCAGTTGCCGTTTGGGACGATTTCTGGTTCGACGATAGGCACCAACCGTTCAGACTGGCAAATGGATGCATAGCGCGCCAAAGTGTGCACAGTGTCCGCAATCGCCAAATCACTTGGCAAACCCTTGGCTGGATCCAATTGCAACACATTGCGCCACTTGGCAAAACGCGCTCCTTTCGCATAGGCCTGTTGGCACTTTTGCTGCAAATCATCCAAGCCAACAGTTGCAACTTCAGGGTGGCCAAGTGGACCAGTTTGAGTTCCCCACATTCCTTTCTTGTTGTAGCCTTTGTCCACCTTGATTCCAGGGATCATGCCATTTCCCTTGATGATGTCCACCATAGCTTTGCCTTCAGCATCATCTTGACAGAGAGTTTCCCAATGAAGGATCACTCCGCTGATGTGTTCACTCAAACCTGGGGTTGAGAAGCACAAGGCGCGGTATGCAGCCCGATTCTCGATCACATCCTGAGTTATCAGTTATCACAGTGACACACCACAAACGTTGCATGGAACTTTATGCTGTGTTGAACCTCTGCGCCCTGAGCTTCAAGAGTTGAAACACTGCGTGAAAAAATGTTTGAGCAATTCTGAAATATATCTTTAACGCATCCTCGGCTCGACTAACAAACAAAACATTTGTGTCAGATTTCTGCGAGTTTCTGGGATCTTTGCTGCCTCAGCATGACCTGCACGAAGCCAAGGTCCAGCGCTTTCATCTGAAGCCAAGAATCCTTTTCCTGACAGTCACGTCGACCGTCGAGACATGTCGAAATGATGCTTTTTGATACATTTCTGTCTTGGATCTCATGACTTTATACAATTTCGACCAACTTTTTTTACCGATTACCTCTCTCAAATCATGTTGAGACGTTTTGAGATTGTGAATGATTGTGCCTCGCGCCTGGCTAGCCATTCCAGCTCGGCTTGGAACAAAATACAAAAAATCCACGTAAAAATACATTTACATTTTTTGATTTAAAACATCGGCATCTGCCCTTGCGCCGCTTGCGCCTGGGGCACAAAGTTTTGCTGCTGTCTCCTTCAACTCAGCCAGCACATCAGCTGGCAAAGTGCTTGGCAAGCCACCATGTGCCAAGGACATCGCTGAGTTTGGGCAGGTCTGAGATGGTCTGAGGGAACACCAAAACAAAACGGCTGCGTGGAATCCAGCAGAATCTGGCGTCAATTTTGCCGACACTACTTGACACACTGTGCAATTTGCAACTTCCTTTCTGATTTTAGGACACAACTGACCAGTAGTGACACAATATCGAAACTGCATCTTATATCTTTACTTCTGCAAATGAGGGGCACCCCATCAACCTCCTTATCCTCCTTTTCGCCTTAGCTCGAAGCTGATTGGAAGCTGGAAGCGTATCAAAGACATGAGGTCGCAAGATACGCTTCAACAATTGAACATCGAGACACGGATGCAATAGTACAGCAGCTTCTGCGAATCTCTGCTGACAAGCTTTGACAGCAAATAAGTGTCCTCTCCTACGAGTAAATGCGGCAAAGGAGAGCTCAAAAAGTACGGCGCATTTCAAAAACCATCGCACACCCATCAACAAACGTCAGTCTCATCAAACACCCAGGACTCAAAATGATTGACAATGAAGCAACGCAGTGAAGGTACCGAAGCGTATGAAACTATCCGGTAGCGAGCCTACGGGGCATCGGCCAGGCAAAAATCTAACAAAGATCTTCGCCAGGCGACCCATCTGAAAACCTAACGAATCAGGTTCTCAGCAATTTATTCATTTTATTCATTGATATTTTGTACTGTAACTATTCGCATATTGCCATGTAGTTCAAATGATGAGTCTAAAAGAAGCTGGTATGAAGACAGCAATTCTTTCACAGCTGTTTTGCCATTCAGTTAGAAAAAAATTGAACCAACCGAAATGATTCACTGTAGAACTTCATCTTCTGTCAAACGAGCGTTCGTGCGAGCGAGCCACGGTGCAAAGCATCCTCAGCTCCGTACAGGAAAGCAACAGTACGACCTATGAATCATAAGAATCCAAATTCATCTACCCACAATTCATTTCTGAACAACATTTTTTGGGTCTAATGTGTCTGATTCTAATCCAAGCTGCATGCCATTCCGGCGACATCTTGGGAGAAAAGTTGAGGCGTTCTGACTGCAGAATCGCCAAAGGAGTCGTAACAATCACCGCCGAACCTGACTCTGAAGTTCAAGACTGAGAAATTCATGAAATCTCCCTCTTCTGCGCCTCGATACTTCTCAGTCGTCGTGAGCACTGAGACTTCGTCTTCCAAGTGCTCGATGGATTTCACCTCGCTATTCGCAGATTCAGCATATTCAACGTGTTCTTGCTGCTCTTGCTGTTTTTGGTTCTGAGTGTTATGATACAATTGATTGACGCACCACGCCTCCGCACCGAGATGAATGTCGAGCCCTTCAGATAACTTCTGCAACAACTGACCTAATCACTAGATAGAGACATGTTCAACCATTGGAGAAGCAAAACAATCAAAGCGGACATGGAAAAACTGGAATCTTGAAATGCTCGTGATATACTCATGATCTGAATCTGACGGCAAGATGCCAAAGCCACCAGACCTTGGTTTTTGCGTGCAAGAATTTTGGCCTGACAAAATCCAGAAAAACTTGGGTCATTTTGAGCCAAGTGACCCAGTTGATCCAAGCAAAGAATCACCTCCATGAGACGACACCTGTGAGAGAAGTGCTAACCGTGGACGACCAAACTCGATGGAACTAAAGGTCAACACATCTCAATTGAAGGTATTGATTTCAAAGCTTCAGAGGTCAAAACTCCAAAAATGCCAAGATACGTTGCCATCAAATTCACCTTAGTGTCGTGGCAAATGCAGTGGCTGTCTGGTCGCTGTCAGAATTCCAGGATGGAGACTTAGACTTCGTCAACTGAGAATCTTCGTCAAAAAGCGTTCAACTCCGAGCGTCTGTAGGTTGCTTTTTCGGATAGACGCAGCCCGACTTGCTCGGGGGCCATTGCCCAGCTCTGCTCAGAACGAACTCGAAGTTGCCATTCTAAAAGCTCCTGGGTGATTGCAAAGCATCACAGGACTTAGAGTTAAGACTTTCCTGGATCTACTTGTTCTACTGACTCTTTTTAGATCTTTTTTAATTGCAGGAGAAAAGCAACATGCAGCTTCTGTTCTCTTCTGTTCTCTTCCATCTCTTCATGCCAAAAAGTTGTCCGAAACTGATCCATGCTGGTTTTTGCAGTCTGTTTGCAGCACTAATTGCCAGGTGTCAGCTTCGACGCGGGAAGCTTTTGCTAAGACTGATGCCCAGGCATGTCCTTGGTGCCAGTGGGTGTTCTGGATGTTCCACGGAGATCTTTTCTGGGATAAGGCAACGTGGCAAAGCGCAAAAACCAAGACAAAGGCAGAGAAGAAGTTTTGAATCCCTGAAATCTTCTTCTCTGTCTTCTGTCTGCGTCTGCCCCCAGCCAAAGAGTCTCACGGATACATCCTTGGCCGTCTGTCCCGAAATCTGAATGGCTCTGTCTTCGAAGGCTTCTTTGGCCGAATCGAAGCTTTGAAATGCCTAGCAGTGGAAACAAAAAGAACTTGAAACCTCGAAGTGATATTCAAAAATTGAAAAGTCAAACAGCGACCTGCCCCGGAAACTGCCTTGGCTTTAAGAGATCCGGTGGCATCATTGTGAAGATGGTGTTTGTTGTCATCGCCTTCGTGGCATTTGTCAATGCAATGAATTTTCACGTTTTTTTTTTGGGGGGTTTCGCCTTCAAACTCGGTATTGCCACCAACTCGGAGCGTCGAAATGTTATAGAAGCGAAGTAAAGCCATCATCACCAAATTCTGTTCCTTGCAGAGCGAAAAAAAAGCCCAAAAAGGCAAAGATCAGAAGACAATGAAATCACATCAATATACATTTATCATTTTCTTTCATTTTCTCTCCCCAAAATTTTTGTTTCAAGGCACACCGCCATGGATCCATTGAGCACCTTTGCTTCAAGAGACCATTGCACAAAGAGAAAAAAAGGAGATCTTTTTGCATTCCTCATTGCTCCTTGCTATTGCTGCTGCCTGGTTGAAAGCCCTTAAAAGGGCCATGATGAATAGGAGCTGCTCGACCACCCACGTGCTCATGAGCTTCTAGCACCAACACATCACCTGCGGCTTCGGAAAAAGCTGATCCCTAAACCTTAAAGAAACTCTAAAAACACAACTTTTGAGATGTCCAAAACATCCAAAACCTTTCTTCTTGAAACACTCGCTTTCAGACTTAGCCGGGAGACATTCAGCTCGTCGCAAGCTTTGCGCTGCAACCAGTCCAGCAATCCCGGCGCCCACAACGATGACACGACCAGGACATCTGCAAACAGCTACAGGGTCAGCTCTAGGCCTACATCATACATCAAGTATGCTTATACCTCATCGGCACTCATGTACATAAAATATGCATATACTTATACTTTTTATTGAATTATGTACGAATCTAAATACAGCTCAAACATGATGCTCAGACTCAAATCCAAGATAGTCTCCGCATCAGCAGGTCCATGACATGTTGCGTAGCTCGAAAAGAATGGCGACCGAGTCCATCGTGGTGCGTGTGTAACAGAGGCTTCGACATGCTAGAAACATGGGCATCCCTGCCTACTCCTTTCTTTTGGGCAATCACTCTCTACCTGCGCAGGAAAAATGGACTTCTGACTTCCATGAATTTCGTTCAAGAATCCAGGCTTACCAATCAAAGCTCTTGGCACAGTCAAATTCCATGGCCTTCGCAAATGCACCCAAAACTAGCCATGTCCAGATCCTGAAGTCAAAGCAGCCTTACCAAATTCCTCCCAAGGTCCAAAATAATGAAGTACAATTTCATGGTTGTGAACATGCTCATGGTCGTAGTTACTTAATCCAAAATACAACTGTCATGATGCATCTCAGTGTCCACCATAGAAATTGCACCTCAGTGTGCCAGACGAGAAAAGTGGAATCAGAATTGTAGCCACTTGAAGTCCAACAATATTTTTGTACATTATGAGAGTATGCTGCAAGATGGCATGAGCCTTCGGGCCTTCAGTGTGTGCATGGCGGCTCCAGAAGCCACACGGGCTTTGGAAAGCACAAGCTGCCATGCGTCGAAATTGTTCGATGTGTCAAATCGTGATGGAGGTTGTTACACTGGAAACATGTGTTGAAAAAGACAAATCAACTTTTTTCACAAAGTGCGTCGCACAGATTGATCCCTGACTTAGAAACTTGGGTTTCACTGCCAAAAACGGTACCAAATGTCACCAAATGTTGGTCCAACTTGATGCATGTCTGGACCAAAATGCAAGCAATGCATGACATTGACAGCAGAAAGTGTGTCCAACCAAATGATCCATCTGCACCAGTTGTGCAAATACATTTACTTAAGAACTGATACAATTTGATTGAGCACAACTTGTACGACAAAATATCACAACGACGCAAAAACACCACTCTTTTTGATAGCTGGGCTGGGAGCATGTGGGAGCTGGGCTGGGCTGTCACTTCAGGTCACCAGCACTATGAACTTCATAAAGGGAGGAAGCATTGAAGGGCAACTAGGACCTGAGAGCCAAGAGATAGACAAAAATTCAGAAATCAGTCAGAAAAAGATTATAACATATCAAGATCATATCAAGTATCTAAGGACCTAAGTATCATTTGATATCAATGGCCTGGCCTGGGATCTTTGCGTAATCTTCGGATGATGTCCTTTTTGATTCTGTGCTCTCACGGAGTTATTTACGCGTCTCTGCATTGAATCCTTTTCTTATGCATGAGATTAAGCCGTCCAAAATACATGCCATAATGCAAGAAATCAAAAACGTCTAATGAACCAACACCAGCAACCACACTCTCACTACCACTTACGGTAAGTATACCTCTGCAAGCAAGAACCAGCAAGCATCAAATCTCACAGCAAGGTGCTGGTGGAGTTCTGATAGTAAGGATTGAGATGCACTTGGCAGCGGCGATGAAGATCTTGCGAAACGCGACCAACAACCTTCCGGGAAGACTTCTAAGCCAAGCATTCTTTGCACATCTTTCTTTGTTCATCATCTACAGTCCTTTACCTGCTACGCAGGACACATCATCCAAACTCCAAAGGGTTGGGCAACCGGCCTTCGCCTCATCTTCAGAAAAAGTTGTCACAACACAAAGGCCCACACATGCAGAGATGATGTTCGACAGGATCTTCCTTGCGAGGAAAGGGTTTATGACGGTTTATGCATACATTCCAGAAGGGCTTGGACAAGGACTGAGCTCCATCCAGAGACAAAAAACACAGTGCAGCCACTAAGGCATTGAGTTACACACGTCAAACCAGTCAAGCCAAGATGCCTCCAAAGGTCTGTTTGTACAGTGCACTCAGGATGAATGGCGAAAACCAAAGATGCACGAGGATGCTGAAACGCTGCCAGGTCCAGTTGACAAAATTTCACTTGAATACCAGGCTGCCGCCTGCAAACATGCAGTTCTTTCCTTGCGTTGCACGTGCAGCTAAAGACTGTAGCCGAAGACACAACGATTCTAACGACTCTTGAAAAGGCTCTTTTAAGATTGGAAAAATGAAGAAGCCATGAAAAATTGACATGGTCCGCATCTCACATCGGGAAACTGAAACGAGATTCTGCTTCCAATAGCCACCTTTCAGATTCCAGTCATAGAGGTCTGACCCCAAAATTGATATTTGGCGCACGCTACGTTGTCCTTGACAAATGCGCATGATTTTCTAGTTGGGTGGCAATGCGTGGGTTCGGAGTTCATGAAGACCTCTTGCGATTGGATTTCGGTATTGAAATAAACAGGGTAAACTCGCAAATAATGAACCAGATCTGCACTGCCAGGCTCCTAAGACTTGCTTGGAGAGGAAATCCGTCAGCACTAGCAGCTCTTGCCTGTCAAGTGAGTGTTCCCCTGCTCTGCGGCATGTTCGTGCAAAATCTGCCATCCTGAACACCACTTTCTGCGGCAAAGATGCATGCTGCCACAAAACGGCAGTGCAACATGCAATGTATTTGTGGCATCCAGCGGTAGAGCTTCCAGCAGCCCAGAAGATTGAATGAGACCCAACATGGCTTGGCACCTGATAGGAACACAAATATTTGGGATTCATTCCAATTGCAAAGGCAACCAAATGGCAATCAAACTTTCAGGACCTATCATTGTGGCATTCGGTAGCACGGCTGTTTGTACAATACTTAACATGACATCTTTTGGGTAAAGTCCACAGCTTGGTCAAAAAGCTTGCCAAAAAAATCATGCATATGATATGCATATGTCCAATACATTGAGAATTTAATCTATTCAAAGTACTGAATTGAGAATCCAATAGCAAATTCAACATTCTTTTATATTCAAATCATTCCTTTCACAATCAATGTCTACTGTATCTGTCCGCATCCATCTCTGCGCGGCACGGAAGTCTCAGGGTAGCTTTGCAGGGCGGGAAGAAGTCACCAGGCGATTCAAAGTCCTCTCCTGAGAGCATTTCACCGTTTTCACTTTTCACCACCAAAAATCTCGGAACTTCGCTTTATGACACTGAAATTCTCAGTCTTCTCATGTTTTTTTGATGGGGGGAAGTGAAGCCCAAAAGCACCTAACACTAACAAACATAAAATTATGCAAAGGCGGTCCTGGCCCATATCTGATTTCGTGAATTTCACCATCGATCTCCATCCCTCGGAAGTCAGAATACAAACATGGATCAAAAACGCAAAAACATCAAAATCAATACATCTCTATCCTGGCCCCTTGCGGGGACGATGCAGCAAAAACATGGCTACAGCAACTCTCAAAGATTTTGGTTTGTCGATTGGGACAATTGGCAACTGCAAGAAGAATCCTTGCACGTTGCTGTCCAAGACACGTGCGGTTACTTTGACCGGCGCCGTGGCTATCATGGGCTGCTGGAGTATGGGAGGACGAACGTGAGCGGGGAAGTACATGGCGTCTGGATGCGGTCAGTTTCTGAACATGTATGTTATCAACGACTTGCCCGCCTTGCCAGTTTTGCTCCTGTCTATTAAGGCGTTCCAAAATGGCTGAACCCTAGCTGAAATAAGCGATTGATTCTTGTGCCGGAGCGGGGCAAAAAGGCAACAGTGGTGTTTGCTGCAAATCTCAGTGCGTAAATTATTTGCTTTTTCTGTCGAGCCACAATTCTACATCAGTGCATCAATGACTTTTCACCTACTGGGCTCAGATTGAACAGGATGCTGAGTTTCTGTAGCACAAGCAAAAAATGATTGTCCTCCACTCCCGAACCTCCTCGGTACGAGTGGTATCTTCTGGAGGTGATGGATCTGGCAATGGCATCCCTGGCCCCAAAATTTGTGAATCATGAGTCACTAGGAGTCACTCGGCAGGGAGTTTGTGTCAATCCATTATGGACATTAAAAAACCGAATCTTTCATGCAGTCATGCCTATGATTCTATGATTTCTAGATGTGCCAAAGAGAGCAAGGCCCGCGTCGAAGCTGCAACGGACGCAAGAGCTTTGGCTTAATCCAAAAGACCTGCAAGCTTGGCAAAGGAATCACCAAGGTGTCATACTAATCACACTATGCAACGCCGAAGTCAACGAAGTCGAGAACTTGTTGAGATTGACGATTCACCTGGCCATCGTGAAGGGTTACCTTCCAACGATGACTTTCTGCACCATAGGCCTGTAATTCGCCTAACCTTGGGAACCATTCACAGTGCTGGGAGGGAAGTTTTGTGAAGACAATGGCACTGCAAGTGCGCTAGACACGTGAAACACAACTCTTTTATGAGACTTAAGATCTTGACGCTCCGTTTGTGCCTGACGTGTGGCCGCGTCGGCATTGAGAAAAAATGGGTAACACGGGTAACACATAATCGTGGAATTGCACGTCCCTGCTGTGCTTGAAAATTTCAGATATGTTTCATTAGCTTACCATGTCGTTTTTCCTCCTCCATTCACAAAACACAGCCGAGCCTTTGTTCTTCACGAGGCCCTCGAGACGCACTTGATCATGGACCTCACATCCGAACGCGCTGAAAAACAGGTGAAGACATGAAAACAGAACGAAGTCATCGAAGTCATCTGTCCCACTTCCTCACTCTTCTCATGACTCGTGAAGACTTAGTTTTACAAACAAAACACACGCCAAATATGTAGAAACAGATTCCATTACATGTCTTTATTTTCGATGAAGACTTCAAGACTTCCCATTTCTAATCTAAGCCTTCGTTTAAAGACATCCCGAGACACGTGGAGGATGGGCTCGCCAGAGCTGAAGGCTTCCGCCTCCGCGGCCGCCATCTCGGCCCGGCCGTCCTTGGGGAAAAGATGGGGAAATGATGACGACCGGGGAATGTATGACAAATTTTGACATGATTCGTGGTCATGAAATGAATGGATGACAACAAAAACATCATTGAAATAGATGATATGATTCCTAACATTTTTGCCTGAAGAAAAAAATGTCATGAGCACATGAATGTACAGTTTAGACTTGGAAAGACACAAGTGACAAGAGGATTCTTTCTGAGGACACGACCTCGCTGACAAGCCAACTGTCCAAGCGGCGAACTGCCACCTTGGCTGCCTCAATTCCAACTTGGGAGTTGCCAAAGGGCTTGATGACTTTTGGCGGACCCGCAACCGTCACTCAAAAACACATCTGGAATGCTTGCCTGTGGTGAAAGACCCATTTCTACTAGGCGTTCCAATGCCGCACAATGGTGCCTCAAGTGCTTGCAAATCTTGTGACTTGTGCTTGACTTCCAGCGAGGTTTTCAAGCCGCTGCAAGCCTTCTGAACATTATTGCTACTAAATTTTGGTCTTAGAAGTGTGTTCAGAAAGCAGTCGAACAATATCAAGGGGGCGACCGCATTTGTGCATCATCTTCTGGATGCGCAACATGTGTTTCCTTTGAAAAGCATATTTGTTTGAGGTGAACAATTTGAGAAACAAACATTGAGAAAATGCGTTTTCTCCACAAAACGATGAAATGAAACTCGGAAAACTCGGCTCCTTTTCTCCTCCAGGCTTGGCGGGTTGGCCGTGAGCCGCGTGGGCCTCCTTTGAGGAGCCTTACAAAAAGGACCAGCAGAACTGCCACGTATCGGTAAGATATAAAAAGAGTGGCTGTACCGCGCAGGTCCCGAATGTCAATGTCAACCAGGTATTGACCAGAATCTAGATTCTTAGATGCCGGCAGGTACTGCAAATATCTGGACTTGAGTTTGATAGTCGATGAGGTGAACCATACTAGAAGCCATTGCATATGGCTTGCTATACTTCCTTCTCAACTGCTTGACTGCCAATCAAGGGCAATGTTCGAACCAGTCTTTTTGTCGCAATAACCTACCCCCAGTACTGGGCTATCCGACCACCAAACCAGCTCGGCCTCCCATTCCAAAATTTGAGGTCTCTTAAATACACGACATGAGTCATGAGCCACGATGCCCAAAAAGAGGAACATGTGACATGTGACTTTTGACTCATGAATCCAGATGATAGCAGCATCTACCATATGCTGCAGTGATTACTGTATGCTTGCATCAGTGACCAAGGATACCAATGCGAGGGCAGGCAGGCCTTGTGAATTTGTTCCAGGACTCTTTCATATCTTTGAACACTTCGCCCATAGACTCGCCCACCTGTGAATAGCGTTGTTCAATCAATTCATACGGGTGTGGCCCGGTGTGACCGGGTGTCGCGTGACTCGGTCCTGTTCAACTCGAAGCAACTTGTGACGTGGAATTTTGACATCAGAAAATCATCCAAAACCATGAAGCTCGAATCATCTGGAAGGCTTTTCAAGGCATCCCGTGGTCAGGATTCAATCCAGAAAATGACTGGAACATTGTGCTGTGCCTCGTGGAATGCCTCTTGGGTTCGTTTGCCTCGCGGAAGCTTTGAAGAGTCACGCAGCAGTGGCTGAAGAGTGACTGAGTTGAGGAAATATCGGAAATATCAATTGATTGTCACTGCATTCATGTCTGCCAACGTATCCAAGATATTATGACTTGCGAGTTGAAAACCATGCGACCTGCTGCTTTGATGCCATGGTTGCCAGTGGCATGGTGCTCCCGGTCCCCACTACCAGTCCGAGCTCGCATGGCAGTCACCTTGGAGGGTGCATGATCTGGTTGTATCAAAATGAAGGCATGATTGGCATGTGGAATGTAGTGAAAGTAATTACACAAAACATCAAACAACACCAAATAGTTTTCCAAAATAACTCCTCTTGCTGCAACTTTCCGACTTCTGCTTGGGATCGGATGCTTCTTGAGTCGCAGCATGATTAGCTTATGCCGGTCAAGCTGGATTTTTCTGTGTGCAGCGGAGAAACTTGAATTCAACTCCACCAAAATGGCGTTGGATTTCCCTTTTTGAGCCGGACTTGGCCCTAAAAACCGCACAACTCTGCTTCCCCTGACGGTCGCATGACGCCCCTTGAACTTTGCGCAACTAAGACAAACATAAGAAAAAGCAGAAAGATCTTGACATCCATGCTAGGAACCCCCTCCTGCAGAAACACTAGTTCACACCTTTTTGGACTGCTTTGAAATGCCCCTTGGTATAGCTTGTGCTGGTGATTCATCGGTCCTCAAAGTCTATCAATGAGGCTTCTTCTGCGTCGCTTTTTGGGTGTTTTTTGCCAAATGCATCTTCCTTGTTCAACCAGCTCCTGTGTCCGAAGGAATTGATAGCGTCCTGATTTGCTCGTTGGCTTCTTGTTCGATTGCCCCAGCTTTGATTAGAACTTTCACAACTACGTGATCCACGGCAGCTGTCAAGACAAATGAGTTCGTCTACGTCGCTTTGATATGACCTGTTGCAGCACCAGGAGTCATCTGCTGCTCAATGCAATGGTGTGATAGCAATGAATTTATCATTTTTTCTCAAGGTCCGCATTGCTCAATAAACGAACCACGTATTCTAATGAATTCACGGATGCCCAGTGGAAGGGTTCATCATCTCCTACTCCACCTAAAGCTGCACCTGCTTCAATGAGTAGCAATGCTACCTTTTCATGGCCACATCGACAAGCCACTTGCAACGGTTCAGAGTCACTGATGTTGGCGCGGGCATCAACTAACAAATGCACCACTTCACAATGACCCCTTTCGCACGCAATGCGTAAAGCTTCCCGATAACGTGGCCTTTCTGAACTCCAACTCTTTCCGGCACCAGCTTCCATCAAAATTCGGACTACATCTACAAAGCCCAACTCAGAAGCCATGGTCAAAGGGGTCGGGGCTGCTGGTGCCGTTGAAGTGTCATTCTTGTCAATCGCGTCATCTGATGCATCTGGATCAACAGGTCTTCTCAGTATCTCCTCAATCTGGCACAAATCATTTCTGAAAATCCCACTGAGCAGTTCCACATTGCCAGGCATCCGTTGAAGCGGTCGCAGAATAAAGGTCAGCTCGCTTGGCAAATCAATATCTTTCAGTGAATCGTTGTCATTCAGTTCCAATCCTTTCATGACCAGTTGTTGTTGAAATCGCGAATGATTTGTCAGACTGGCGAGACGCTGTTTCAGTTCTTTGACCGAACCCGGCAAATCCTCGGCAGAAAAAGTTGCGACTTCATGGCCGGATAAAGCTGACACCCGCAGCATTGCTGCATTCGCTCTTGATGAAATCCGATGAAACTCAAGGAGAATGACATGAATGACATGTTTAAATTTGTTAAATGAAATCCTTGAGGACTGCATGACGCTGCTTTCCATGATCCTGCTGTGAACGATTGCGAATGGTGCTGGAGCCGATGCTGAAATTCTGCTGACAAAGAATGGCAATCTTGTTCAGAAAGGCCTACACTTAGACTATACTGACACGGAATAACATACAGATCTTCTCTAAATCTCCAGATGTACAACACAAGTAACGAATGGCAGTCTGCACTTTTTTTCTCATTGAAATCTGCTAAGATATCATCTACCTCACGGTTTTTCGTCTCCTTGGTCAGGCAAATAAATTGCAAAGACACAAATTATCAAACATATCTTGCCTAGCCTGCCTAGATCACTGACTTGTCTTCAGTTTTTTTCTTTGGCCAGGACTCAAACACGACACCTTCTGAATCACTATAGTACCAGAGTTGTCTGAGAAAATGTCGAGCCAATCTCGACAATCTAAACATGATTAAGGGGAGAAGTAGCATTTCAGTGTTTGCGATGCTATCCAAAAAGCTGAGTGGTAGACACTCAGCAAGCTTCTGATTTTGGCTGAGGAATTCTCTTCTGTTCTTGGGTTCGAACTGGCAATTTTCTGCTGACGTAGGCGAAGCCGGCCAGCAGGACCTCCACGTTTCAGAATGAAACGACGAAACGACGAAGAGATTGAAACACGTTTAAGCTTTGCAACTATTCCCGTTCTGCTCCCGTTGCAGTTATCGCCCCAATGTTTGGGTGGCATTTCCAGACTTGCTGCCAAAATGCCAGGATGCTGGGTAAGAATGCCAATGGGGCACCCAAGGACTTCTGCAACACCTGACCGATTCAGGACTTGACTTGACTTGAAACTTGAAACCCTCCGCCACTGTAGCTGTGCTAGCTGAACGCCAAGCTGCTGGAAAGCCTAAAGCGACAGTCGCACTGAAGATCTCACAAAGCCTTGGTTTCTGCATCGGTCGGGCTGTGGTGTCATGTGGTTTCTGAGTTGCATGAAGTTGCACCAAGGCACGAAGCGATCAAGCATTGTGCCTCTCAAAATCAAGGAAATACCGAAAAACAGTTGCTGTGACTAGTCAATGGATCAATCTCTGTCAATCTCATTCAATCTGAACTTCCGAATCTGTTTGAGATTACTCAATCTCAGAAAAAATGTCAACAATTGCCTCTGCACGGCAGCGCAATGGAAAAATCTCGTTCCTTGAGAGTACAGTGGAAGGAATACCCTGGAGGTGTTTCTGGGGTCTACTCTGTCAGCCTGGATTTCTCTTGGCTCTTTCCCAGCTTGACAGTCAGTTTGGTATGAGGTGTATGCATCAGTGGTTACCAGCTTATGAGCAGCTTTTAATCATCTTTTAATGATCTAATCTTTCATGAGATTCTCTCTGATGTATCTTAAATCTCAACGCAGCATTGACCAAACTTCTTCAACTCAACATTGCTTCCAAGACTCGCAATCTGCCAAGGGATGGGTCCCAAGCCTGCAATGACACTTTAATGTAAGCCGAGGGAACACCGAACAAATAGAAAAAACGAGAGGACACACTGCACACATAAAAATTGTAGCTGAAATTGAAGCCATGCTGCTCAGGGCAAAGGAAACCACAAAGCCGAAGACTGCAGCCAAGGTGAACTGCGTGGTCCAACTGCCAAATCCAACCTGGACGATGTTTCTATCCAGCTAAGCCCTCAAACCCTCGTGAAGTGGGATGTCTAAGCTTAGGGCCGTCTTGGCCAGCAATGAGACCGTCAGTAAGACCAAAGAAGTTGCTGCACCCATCTGCCCACTGAGCAGCAGTTTGCGCCGTCCCGCCTGGTTCGAAAAACTAAAAGTCTTGTGGATTCGTTGCGATTTCTCTCATTTCCCTGGCCTTTTCAATCAATGGTACTGATGCAACAGTAGCAATCATAAAGATTACGGAGGACAGGAGGGTGGCGGACAGTGGATGCGACAAACCAGCTTCGGCAAAGAACTCCGTGCTGTAGTACCAAACTCCTTGGATTTGTACATGAATGCTCAAATAGATCCCAAGAGCATGACAAATCCTAGCATAGAGAAGGCCAAATTTGAGAATCTCTGCTTGACTTTATCCAAATACTGAGATTCATTTTGGTGGCTCAGAGCTTAGCGGGTAGTGAGCCCCAGATTGTATGACATGCGACTCAATGACATCCATTTAGTCTAATTCACACGGACCCGTCCTCATCAAGTCAACATAAGTTGACCGCTTTATGTCCATTCGGTGTCGGAAAATGGCAACACCATCTACCTCTCAAAGACCATTCTTAAAAAATCAGTATGAGAATACGGCCCTAGATAATTTTCTTTCCGACTTCCTAACTCCTCATAGCCAAGTGTCCGTTGATACCACTGTATTGCTGCAGCGCCATGAGAATGATGGCCATGAACAACGGCCGGCGCACCTCTGGGTCCTTTAGGGCTTTGAATCCTCCACTGGCTGCCTGTCACGGATGCTCCAAACCGCACTCAATATCACTCAATGCACCCGCGTGCAGAGAACTTTGAACAGAATGAAGGAGGATATGAACGGATATGAGCTATCTGAGCCAGGGATGAACACGGGTACCGCACGGAAGATCCGAAGTTTGTGGTGTTGAGTTGGCTGGAAACAGGGTGAAATCGAAATGTAACACTATACAACATGTACAAAATCTAATCGTAGTTCATGTCTTCAACCACCTGTCATTGAAGCCATCTCTCATATTTCTGCAACCTTGTGTCTCCAAGCCTTCTCTTGGTCAGGAACTTCTCTGAGAAATGGAGTGAGAGCAAGCCTTGGCCAACATCGATGTTTTGATTATTTGGATCATTGTCTTTCAAAGATTTCACCAGTCACACAAAGAATGCCTAAATTACCCGCCACTTTCATGCCAAAACACTGCAGTACTCCAAAAAGAGCTGCCAATTGAAGGGCCTTTGGCCATG
Source organism: Breviolum minutum Mf 1.05b.01 (assembly GCA_000507305.1). NCBI lineage: Eukaryota > Dinophyceae > Suessiales > Symbiodiniaceae > Breviolum > Breviolum minutum. The sequence goes on from DF240206.1 coordinate 45,672, forward strand.
AGAGTAAGGCACCTGTTGCAGTGAACATGGACCAACATGTGCACTGGCAGCTGGTTTTACATTGTTTCCAAAATTGCTTGGCAGACTCACCAAATTGCAAACAAAAAAAACATGTAACTCTCTGTAATTCCATACAAGCAATACTATGTTGTCGGGTGTTCCACCGATTCTCCAACTTCCCACTGTCCAATTTCCTGATGCCATGCCTGCGCACTGTGCCACCAGTAGTCCCAAAACGATGGCCACCTGCGCAAAACACAGCTGCTCTCCCTGTCCTTGAAAATCCGAGTGAGAAAAAAAGTCCTTTCAAAGTCCATCTGAAATTCAAGCTTTTTCTGTCCTTCCATTCGTTGTATAAAACTCCTACTATCCCTACTTACCTTTGAACATTGAATGTCATGAATGTCTAGATGTTCATTTCGTACCTGGTGCAAGTTGCCGATAGCCCCTCGCAGCTTCAACGGTGCAATTCTTCCAAGATAGAGTGGCACCAAAACGGTGGCAGCGCCAGCGCCAAATCCACCAACAATCCGACCCGCAGCAAACAGCAAGAGGCCCATGGATGTGTTGGCGGCGGCTAAGGGGAATAATGATCCAGAGATAACGAAAAAAATCCATGTACTTCGCAGCGAAGTGAGCAATCCTGGGCAAAATAAAGCCATAAAGCCAAACAAATTAAATGCAACAATGATTACTGACAATTCAATCATTGAAAAAACCTGTTATCATGCCGGACCTATGGTGACTCTTGCACACTCGTGGCTCTTGTGGAAGGACTCTCTCTTTTGCATTTATTAGAAGAGCTATGCGTGGTGAAAACGCAGTGATGAGAACTCTCGATTTCACGAGAATTAAAAGCCAAAGATTCCCAAACGGGAGACTGCCAAAGGCGCCAGCCATGCACCAAGCAATCCTGCTGGAGATAGAATAGCCACCAGCGCTGACCATGTGAAAGAATTCTGCGGCAAGTGCAATGACCGGCAAATGCTCGCTTGTGGCACGTTGATTGCACCTGATTGTTGAGTATCAGGCATAGGACAAAAGAACAACGTTGAAATACCAACATTGAGTTGAGCAAAACATGTAGATACGTCAAGTATACAGACTATGTGCAAAAAATGCAAAAAATTCGGGTCCAACAGCCACGACATGCCAAGACACTCAAACCAAATCCATATTGAAGACTCCCAGGCAGTGCAGCGAGACAGGCGATCCAAAGTTTCCAATCTGTCGAGCTCTTAGACGCTCGGGCGGTGATGCGTCGAGAGACCTTCCAGCGTGCTTTGCAAACGGCGCCGAAGGCGAAAGCTGCAGCTTTGCAAGTGGGAAGAATAGACTGAGAATCGATTGAAGAATCGAAGTTCCATCTGCGATCAGCTGTGCATGTGGGAAAGAATTTCTGATCAAACACTCGCTTTGGAATGTTTGGCCACCGATTTGCCAAACAGGCGCTGGGTTGGCTGGGAAATGCCATCTCGAAACGGCTATCGAATCAATTCATGAATCAAAACTTGGATTGACATTGCGTTTAAAGATGGTTGTTTTCGGAGACGGATCGGAACATGGTGGAAGCCCAAACCAAACTGGTGAATGTCAACATGAAGTGGTGAAATAAAACGAACAGTGAGACAACACGAAAACCAAAACTCAAAAACACTATGTCGGAGATATACTTACACTGCATCAATTGGGATGATCTTCTACATAATGCAGCGCCCTTACATGTGCTTTGACATCGTTGATTGTCCGCAGCTTTTTTTCTTCCCTCTATTTCGGCGCTTGCGCTTCCTGTCCTCTGTTCCTTAGATTGTGCAATATGGCAAAAACATGGCAGAAAACTACCACATGCCATGCTGCCATGTGCCACTCTTCGCCTGCATCAACTCCGAGTGTGCCACTCTTCCCTCTGTCTTTCACGCCTTTCCTTTTCTTCTCTTACCACCTGGCTCCGTGAAGACTCATGGCTTAGACTTGGGTTTACTCACCGTCATCGAGTCATCAAGTCATCACCTTGGTTTAAACGTGCTGTGAAACCATATATGAAATATGAAAACCATGGATTTTTGGTCGTTTCAAAAGCCTGGACGGGATCTTTGATAAAAACATCCAAGACCTGGTCGTGCTTGGCTCGCCGAGCTTCGAGCTTGGTTCACAGCTCGAGTGGTTTTTTTTTTCATGTTACATCATGCCAGAAGGCAATATTTCAATAAAATGACATAAATGAGTCACTATATGTCACTAATTAAGTTCATAGACTCAGTGGCTTAACCACACTTTGATACTTTTCAAAATTTTCAAGTGTAGTTGGTAACATTGTATACTTTCCGATGTGCAAAACAAAGATAACAAAGGGAAGGAGTCTGACCACAAGATGGACCAATGATTCGCATTGCTGAGGCCGAGGCAGTTTCTGCAGTAGAACGTTTTCCTGAACACACATTTTCAAAAAAAACATGTGAGCAACGAAAACTTCCCAAGATTTTCAGATGCACAATTTTCTTCAACCTAGCATCAACACAAACCCCTTCCGCAGCCGAAGATGTCGTACAAAAAGTCACAAGATCTTCACATCACTTCGCAATTCGCAACGATGATTTTGTGATGCTTGATTTGTGCCTGTGGTCCGGCTCTTGTCGTTGGGATCCAGCTCTCCTGTCAGGACCTCACTAGCTGCAATTCTCCTCGCGAGTCCACCGATCAATTGAAATAGGAAAAATCAAAATCACCGGCAGCTGAGTGCATAGACACCGAAAGCAACACGTAGACCTGATAGGCACCGAAACCGAAACCCTCCAGTTGGTTTTTCACGTTTTTTCAGTGATCTTGCTACTACCAACACTATCAGAAGCATTGAAACACAACTTATTTTTCCTGCCACCTTTTGCGCTCGGTCCGATCGGTCATGCTTGAGCTATTTATTCATTTATTTCTGTGAGTTTCTATGGCGCACCTAGGAGTAGAATGCCCAAGCCAGTGAAGCCAAAGATCCCCGCGGCCAAACTACTCAAACCTCGACACGTTTTGTCCCAAAGTCATCCAAAGTCCCGGCCACCGAGGCTTCGACCTACGACAGCTGCTTGGAAAACGAACCTCAAGACGTGGCGAAAACATTTTTCTAAAAACACTTCAACATAGTTCAGAACTTCATAATTTCATAGCAGTTTTTCAACTAATTCACATGCTCATAACGATTGACCTGGCTTGAATGGCTTGAAGCGAAGTTCAAGCATTCATGGGACTTTTCCCTCCAAGCAACCCCAAACGTTGTGCAGGATAGAAGTCGGTCTCCTCGTCTCAAAGAATGTATTGGCAGCTTTGTGAGCTGGCAAGACGTTCACTACGATTCAATGCAGTCCCTTTGCAAAAGCTTGTCAGATTCCACATGATGATTGACGTAGCGGTGTAATTTCATGCAATTTCATCAAACTCAATCATCAGATTTGGGTTGCGCACCACGGGGTTCGCCAAGAACCATTCCTCAGAGTGTCTGACATGTTGTTGAACGAGGTGAAGTCATGTCAAGTCTCGTGAGTTTAACATATTTAGCAGTCCCACACGACCCTCCTGTTTCTGGTACATCCAAAGTGCCCAACATGACACATGGCGTCTGCAACAACTTTGCCGAGTCTCAGCTGCTCTTTGAGTGAAGGTCCAAAAGCCATAGCTCAGTGCTCCAACCGGGGCAGCACCCAACACACAAGCCTGTCGGAAAAAAGGCAACAGTTTTTTTGGCATGTAAAATCAACAGTAACTCCTAGTGAAACATGGAGACACGAAAAGAAAAACGTTAAAAGTACTTGAACCATTCACAGTTCACGGATGTTCACAGCATTCACTCTCATTGGCCCAAGTGATAGCTTGGGTGCAGGGCAATTGGATCTACTCCATTGAGATCAACTTCTTCTTGAACCTAAGTCTCACCCTTTGAAACGACAACGTCTATCTAAATATCACATTTCTTCTTGGCATGTGGCTGGCATTTTTTGGACTCTGGACCACATCAGGATATACAGGGATCCAGCATGATCCAGCTGTCTACAAGTGCAACTTCTTGAGCTCCTTACGATCTGCTTCTGGGCTTCGGTTGGCACGGCCTGGCACAACACAACCAGACACAACCTGGCAGTTGACTCACTTGAAGACTTGACAACCTGATAACTTTGCCACTTTGCCACTTTGCCACGCCTCGACTTGCTTCTCCTGTTCTGCTATGGTGGTTGCCAAGCGCTGGCGTAATCGCTGCGACAGTGGCACGCCTGATGTTGGTGTGGAAATCTGTGGAAATCTGTGGAACTGGACATCTGTCGTTTTGATACGTTTTGTCGCTGAGTCCGGTGCTGGCACGTGTGAAATCCTGTCGAAGGCACAGCAAAATGAAGTCATGCAACCACCGGACTTGCCGGACTTGGCCCTGTTGGACTGTTACGACTGTTCACATTTTGTGCTGTTCTCTCGCACGTGTGCCAGGAAAATGCCTGCTTCTCTTCTTCACCTTCCTGGACCTCTGCAACTTCCTCTGCCTTTGCGCGATTCGAACCGTGGAGGCCTTTGAACCTGTTCTGTCCATTTCTTGGATGAGAACATCGTCGGAGCCTGCAAAGCATCTGCCTTATCTTTGGAGGCAGGACTTTTGGGTTCGGCCTCGGTTGTTTTTCTTTTCTCGTTTGTTTTGAGAGAAGGAACCCAGAAAAAACATACAAAAACTATTCAGAGAATTGCCGTGGCTGCTTGTTCATTAAGCTCCCCGGGCGAAGAGCGTCATTCGCTCCAAACGTCGTGGAGCAGCACCTTGCCAAAGTTGCGATTTTTCCCTCTCTGTCAGATCTTGCGCCAAGGTTTTCCGAAGTCCTTTGTTTTTTTCCAATGTTCACATGTCGTGATCAACAAAGTGACAAACCCTTTCGGCTACCGAGCAGCAGAAGCTTCTGGACAATGCGCACCTTGATTCATGCACCGCTCAGTTGAGAAAATGAAGTTTGTAAAACGGCTGGTCACAAAGCATTTCCAATGGGTGGTTCAAATAGCTAGTATTTTGATGCGGAGAAAGTATGCAAGCAAGTGCAAGAAACCTTGATGTCCAAACCATGTCTTTGCCACTTCCTTCCCTTCGAGGCTCCGGCAGGTAGATGCAGGCACAAAGAAAGATACCACGGATCCTGCATGTTGAAAGCGCACGACCAAACAATCAACGCTGTCTGTCAGGTTTTCACGAATCTTGTCTCGTTCTCGCTGTCTCTAATTTGCTCGCACCAAACTCAAATGGCGACATTTTTTGTGACTTCAAGTTCCATCTCAAGAGTCGTCGAGGGGAAACAAACAAACACAAAGAGCTGATCCTTGTCCAGGGGCTTCGCCATGGACCTTTTCTCAATGACATCCCCCCGTCACGCACATAGTAATTGACAGGAGAAATATCTCTAAGCAAGACAATAAATCCAACGACATTTCATGCCAGAGAATGGTATGAGTCGGACGCTGAGTCATTGGTTGTTTCATGTTAGTCCTGGTGGGTCGGACTGCAAGTTAATTCATCTGAGATGAACGCGTGGGGCCACTGGCATCATGTGGGGATGTCGGATTGAATGCAAGGACACAGTGCTGCAGTGCATTGGTTAGGATTTGCACAGTAAACATCCCAAAAGTATCTAAAAACCATTTTTACAAGTAGCATCTTTGTACTTACACTGTTGTTTATGCCAAGTTCCTTTTCCTATTGATAAATGCTGAAGTATTGTTTGACTCATGAGCATATTGAAGGGCAACATTTCATTGTCACCGAGGGGATGTGGCGTTGAAAAAAACCGAAAGCTTGAAAAATTCAGACACGGCCTGCTCCAACCACTTGATTAGATTGCTGCAAAGCAAGTCTGGATCATGCCCACCAAGCAGCTGCACCACCATCATCTTTAAGAATGTCCAAGTCTTGGGTATGACAGCTAGTTGCTCAAACAGTCACATGAACGTTGACCCGTAATAGGCATTTCTTTTGCAGTCATGGTCTGGAATAGGGTTCGGGTCTTCGGAACACAAGCCTTTGCGGATGCAAAACATGTAGATCGGTCATAAATGTCAAAAGCTTAGAAATTTCTAAAATGTTCCGCTATTGAGATATATTGAGATACTTACAAGTAGAGCCGGGCAAGCCGAGGGCGGAAGTTTCAAACCGAAAAAACTATACGCCAAAGAAAGAATTGCCTCTAGAATGTTGCGGAGTGCGATGCCCAAACCGGGGTGTTTGTGCACCAGCCTTCGGCTGTTCCATCTGGTGTTGCCGTTTTGGTGGCGGCTGGTGGCGTTTCCGTGGTGCGTCGGTGTTGGTGATGTAGTGTGCTGTGATGTGGTATGTGAGGTTATGTGGTTGGTTGTGGGGTGAGATGCAATAATGTGGTTGGTTGTGAGGTGACATGAGGCGAGGTAGTGTGGTTTAGTTGCGAGATGTCATGTCATGTCATGTGATGTGACGATGTGATGTGGCTCATGTCATGTGATGCCATCAAATATGGCCCCGGCCTTCCACGAAAAGTGGCACTGCAACATCACCAGATGCCAGCAAATTATGCGCCTGCCCGAACAGTTGCAATCCCAGATGTTGCTCCGGCCACCAACAGAACCACATCAACATCATTAGATGTTGCCCCGGCCACTGCATCATCACCAAATTTTGCCCCTGCAAGGAAAAGTCATGCCCCAAAATCACCAAATGTCACGCCTGCGACGAAAAGTGACACTCCAACATGCCACAAAAAAACATTCCAACGTCACCAAATGTTGCCCCTGCCACGAAAAATGACTGACATGCTTGATACGCGCCACATATGAAACGTCATGCGCATTGCGCGGGGCAACAGGCGTCACCTTCCAACTGTTATGAAAAATGACATTCCGAAACATGAAAGACATTTGCCGAAAACGGCTGAAACAGCATTTACATTGGCCGACGATTCGACCATCGAACATCTCGCACCCGCCTGTTCTCCGAGGTTATTCTTTTGTGCTTTGAAGATGCATTTTACAACACTCCGCGCTCTGGCTATCTACCCAAATTGCACCAAATATTACCAAAAGTAACGCTGCAACATCACCAAATATTGCCACTGCCGCGAAAAGTGACACTCCAACATCACCAAATCCAAATGATGCGCCTGCCGCGAAACGTGACACTTGAACATCACCAAATTCTACGCCTGCCACGCAAAGTCACAGTACGATGTGTGACACATATGATAGAAAACGTCACTTGCATTGGGCGGAGCAAGAGGTGTGACCATCCAACGTCACCAAAGAATATCGCGCCTGCAAGAAAAATAACTCTCATGATTGATCCTCGTCACATATGAAACGTCATGCGCACTGCGCCGCGCAACAGGGGTCACCCTCCAACGTCACCAAATATTGCGCCTGTCAGGAAAAATGACCTTCCAAAATATGGAGAAAATGTGCTGAAAACGGACGAAGGGTCATTTACACTGGGGGGACCATTCGGCCATGATCCAAACCCGAACTGCTCATCTTGCACCCGCCCGTTCCGCCGAGGCTACTTTTCCTGCTTCGGAGACGCATTTTGTATGGAAAAATTCAAACATTGCGCGCTCCGGCTAGCTACCCAAATTTCACCACATACTGCGCCTGCCATGAAGTGACGCTGTAACATCACCAAAACGTAGCACCGGCCACAAAAAGAGACGCTCCAACATCACCAAATGGTGCGGCTGCCACGAAAAGTGACGCTGCAGCATCACCAAAACGTAGCACCGGCCACAAAAAGAGACTCTGCAACATCACCAAATGTTGCGCCGGCCACGAAAACTGACAATCCAACATGACCAAATGTTGCCCCCGAACACACGTAGTCCCAACCGCTTAACCCCTTGCCACTGCCCAAAGGTCAGTGGCCCAGATCCCAAAGTTATGACTGTTGATGGTTGGATTTTTTTTGCTGCGCAGTTGCCCAAATATGTGAGTGGTTTCCAAAGAGCATGTTAAACCTTTCATGACGCATCTCGAACTGTGGTAAAGGCACAACCAAGCCGATGTTCAACAGGGAGGTGGTTTAGTGCTTGGCGTAATGTTTTGCAATGCTAAAGGCACCACATTTTGGGCGCTGAAAAATCCATGACACAGCACCCTCGTGGGATTCATCAGGGGAAACAATGTATTGGGAAAGAAAAATGCAGATGGCGCCTGATGGTGCTAATTTTATTTTGGACACTTTCCACACATGATGCGCCCGCTGCAACCGCGGCAATGGCTAACGCTAAATGTGAAACTTCGCACAAACTATCATTGATTTGGCTCATGGTTCCTCAAAAGTAGAGCAGCCCAAAAGTTTCAGGGCACCACAGCCATTTTCCTGCACGGCTGCATGATCTCGATACCTCTTCATGGCTTCCTGAATTGCTTGGGCCGCCTCCAGCTCCATCAACTTCACCTTGTTCTCAGCATTCATGGCCAAGTTCCGTAGTGCACTACAACCAAATTGCTGCACAGCTGCATGATCTCGGTGTCCTCTCATGGCTTCCAGAATTGCTTGGGCCGCCTCCAGCTCCATCAACTTCACCTTGTTCTCATCANTGTCTCTTCATGGCTTCCAGAATTGCTTGGGCCGCCTCCAGCTCCATCAACTTCACCTTGTTCTCAGCGCTATCGGCCAAGTTCCTTAGTGCATGACAAGCTTGTTCCTGCACACCCACATGATCTCGATGTCTTTTCATGGCTTCCAGAAGTGCTTGGGCCGCCTCAAGCTCCATCAACTTCGCCTGGTTCTCAGCATTCACGGCCAAGTTCCGTAGTGCACTACAACCTGCTTCCTGCACAGCTGCATGGTCTCGATGTCTCTTCAAGCCGGTCAGGATAACCTGTGCTGCTCCCAGTTCCATCATGGCCCTGCCATCAGTGGAAAAGGTTTTGCACTTCACCAAAAGTAGGATTTGCTCCGTGACATGAGGCGGCACGCCCCCTTGCACCACCAAGGCCAAGAGTTTCTCGACATCACAGCCACTTGAAATCGCGAAGGGAACCAGCGCAGCGACATCGAGCGGGACTTTGGCATCAGCTTCATCGCAAACCATCTTTGTCTGATCAGATAGAATATCGATGACGTGCGGCTTCTGCAGGATTTCATATGCACAAAAACGACGGAGAAGCCAAAGCAATGGCCACTGGAGCAAGGTGGATGCTGTAAACAAGCGCAAAAGGGATCTGCGCTCTTCCCAGAAGTTGGCTTTGGAGGAACCATATGTGGTCACAATACAGACTCCTACAATGGCCTCTGCCGCATGCACCAATGCATGTAGAGGTATCTTCACCTTAGGATGATTAAAAGAAAAAGAGAAACGTGACGTTTCTCACAACACTCACAACACAATCAGATGGAGGGTCTCTTCTTGCACTCTTCCAGGACAAACCCTGCCACTATGCTAATATGCCATCAAGCAACCGAAAGGAAAGCATCTGAACCTTTCAACAGAAGTGGCTCGTAGGCACTGATAGTGTTGGGAACTGCCAAAAGCAGTTTTGAATAGTTCCCAGTGCTGTAAAGCACCAGTGCAGCTTGCAAAATGCAATCGACGCTCCATAGCAATGCTCCGCCATAGGCCACCTTCCACATCTGCAGTTCCTGCCGCTGAGATGCATCGAGATTTATGAGTTTCAACATGCAACTAGAGGCAATGACATGCCACAAACGCAGCAGGGCATGATGACATGATCAACCCATCTATGTGACTGCGTCGAATTCTTTGGCAATCTTTGAGCTATCATGACTTTTCGTGAGCATCAGCTGTCCTGATGCAAAGCAAGCTGAAACAATGGAAACAGCAGCAAACGACTGCAAACCTCGGCTTAGACAAAAGCGAACAGCAGGAACGATCTGCGACATGACGACATGACGATAGATTGCGGCATATGATAGCATGATCTATGATGATCTATAAAATGTGATTATGTGATGTGTGATATGATGTCCCTCATCTCGAAATGCCTTTAGCAACGCAAATGCAACACTTTGTGTGGGGTTGTATCTCGCTTGTGGCCAGCCGCTGACTGGCAAATGCAACGTAAAGATGGATCCTATCATATCCAGCCTGCTGAACATCATCAATGAATCTTTCTTGAAACATGGATGTTCTTGATCGCACTGGGGCATCACTAGGCTCGCGACTGCCGTGAGTCGGTACAGCACCACGCCCACGAATGCCATGGATGCCGGGTTTGCAAGACCAACGACTATGGCTTGGCCATGCCTGTACCGCGCGACTTTGCCCATCCTGAGCACAGCCAGCACATAGGCGAACAGCATAGGGACCATTTACAAAGTATATAGAGAGCATGTCACATAAGAAGAATATGGAGGGTCTGGGGAGCCTGTATAGGGAACATAGGGAGCAAAGCATTCAAAATGTCACCACTGCTTAAGCCTCATTCTGCAACATCATGGAGCATGAAGAAGACAAACACACAAACACTCGCAATTCCCTTAATTCAATCTAACACGATCATCCGATCATCCTGGCCTTTCCCTTTGTTCCGGGTTACCTGCTTTATTCTAAGATTGGCTGTCACGAGTTCAAATCAAGCCACTGGTCGATGCAAGCAAAAGACTTGCTGATAGAAAACAGGCTGAGGAGCACCTCAGTTTGGACGATGCAAAAGCGGAAACTTTGATTCAACTTGATTCAGTCCAGATGATCCCATGGACTTGCGGGCAGCTTGGAATGCTGATTGGGTCACTTGGTCCTCTGCAAGCAATTCGAGGAATTTAAGGCCAAGTGGCTGAGAATGCCAAGAGAGATGGCCACTGAAGGGGTCCTTGTCGCAGTGCTGCATAGAGTTGCACAAAGGAGCTCAGTAGGGCTTCTCCAAAAGGTTCGCCAATGGTGGTTGAATGCAACAATGCTGTGATGCCCTTGTCGCGTAACTTGTTCTCAAAGGACCAAGACCTGCCACTGTCAAAATCCGACGTCCAAAATTCCTTGAATGCCAGTGTCATGCAAAGAAGCGGCGCGAGCTGCAAACCTGACAGTACGTGGAGATGTCCTCGCATTCCTTGAAGGGCTTCGCTCTGCATGTCAATGTGTACGCCACCTGGCCCAATAATCGCTGAAGTCACCGAGCCATTTATGATAGCGAACAAATTCAATGTGAAATACTCCAGTTGCTTTCTGGACCAAAACTTCTGCAGTACCAGCAGATCTGTCATCATGTCACTATACATGAGACACACTGGCAGCAGAGTTCCGAAGGAAAGTCGCAGGCACTTTTGCAAGCTGCGAGAAGCAGCTTCTTGCCACGAGCACCCGCTTTGCTTTGGGGCCCGCATCCCAAGGAACAGCAGCCCAGCCATTGCAGCCAGACCCACACATGCCATTGGCCAGCAATGTATCGCCAGTGCCCATGCCTGTAACAATGCACCCGGGACGTATGTTAAATCATGCCAAACACCCGAGGACAGCTGCTTCTCAAGTTTCTCAAGGGCGCTGGCAACGTCCTGGGCTGCTTTGGGCCAAGCTCGTTTAGCAATGTCAGGCGCAATAACGTCCAAATCAATGCCCATGAAGACAGTGAATGAAACACCAAGGATGGTCAGGAAAACCAACACACCTCAGCATTGAGTAAACACAATATGCAAAACATGTGGGCAAAGTTTGCACTGCTGCATCGGCGAACAATTTTTCTCAAGTCTTCAACAGTGAGACAACCAATTCAAGGCAATCTGGTGTTCTTCACTGTTTTTGATACTCTTCTCTTAGGTCATTTCAATACACCTGTGGAACACACCCCTAAACCTTTACCAACAGGCTGGGATTCCTTTCATAGTTGGCTAGGGGGATTGCTATGTTGTCATTTCCTTGGATCTTCCCCAAAAATCCATATGAATCCATGATTTGTGCATGTCTCCAAGACTAAGACGCCAACAAATAGTCATTGCAATGCCACTTCCGCCACCACGGGGAGAGGCCCGCACACCATCCAGGCAATTTGCGCGGTCGTTGACATTCTCAAGATCCGCATCGCCTGCAGATCTGGGCTTTCTGATGAGACATACAATACATAAGCAAGTAACTTGTCATACAATATGTATTAGATATGTGTGGAAATGAAGTGGTAAATTAAAACATACCAAATACAGTATGTATTAATCATACTAGCATACATATCGCCATCTTCAATCAATCTGAAATGCGGAAGTTGTAGGTGTCCTCAAAGCATCACGTGTGCGGATGTCATGTGAGGTTGTCTTGGCCAAATGTAATTTCATAAAATACGGCGTCGAAAGCCTAAAAATCAAACCCGTCTGTATGGTTTTAAGTATAAGGATGACCTCACAAGAGATTTGAACCATGGAAGAGATTCTCCTCAAATATATCAAAGCCAAATTAGAGAAGCGACATGCGAACAATTTGATAAAAAAACAACAACGATGGCAAGGCATGCACCAATCAAATGAAGACTTGGAGTTGTGACATTGACTTGCATCCCAGTGCATCGAATGTTCCAGCAGCGACAAGCCGAAAAAATCCATGACCCACAAGTGATGTCAGGGCCTGCGACGAGTTCATATGACATCGACGGCATGGCTTTGAAACGAGTGAGTGAAACGAGTGAAATGAGTGAGACAGTGCTTCTAGAATCTCGAAGATAAGTGCAGCTGAATTGAGAATCTGTCGCACAATGTCGCACGGTAATGGCTTCGCTTGGTTTAATGTTACACACATGAACCGTGGGGTGGAGAATCAACAAATGATTAAACGCATCCAAAAATCATACAAGCATAGACACCAAACAGTTAAGACAACACAAGTGAAAAAACTGGTATCTAAAAAGTATCTTTAAACGAAGCATCTTTGTACTTGCCCTGCTGTTTATGCCAATTCTTTCCTTTTCCTGTTGATAAATGCTGAAATATTGTTTGACTCATGAACAGATTGAAGAGCAGCATTTCGTTGTTACCTAGAGGATGTGGCGTTGAAAGAAATTGAGCCTTTGGAGAAATTCAGACAGGACTGGCTTCAACCACTTGATTCGATTGCTGCAAAGCATGTTTGGATCATGCCCGCCAAGCTGCTGCAACACTATCATCTTTAAGCATGTCCAAGTCTTGGCTATGACGGCTGGTTGCTCAGAGAGTCAAAGGAACATTGATCCGCAACAAACACCTCTTTTCCAGTCATGCTCTGGAATCGGGTTCGGGTCTTCGGAACACAAGCCTTTGCGGATGCACAACATGGTCGGTCATATGTCAAAAGCTCAGAACTCGCACAAATGCTCCACTTTTGAGATGCTTGTGATGCTTTCTGTACTGAGATACTGACAGGTTCTCACGGAACCAAGGCAGCTGGCAGTACTGTCGTAGTCTCAGATGTGACTTTTCATCCAGTACAAGGCCGTGCTCCTCGCACACCGCAATGTGGATGAATTCTTGCACTTCATGCTGGCATATGATGTTCCAGGACGTTTCTATGTGATGCATGCGGCAGCATCACGAGACAGTTGTCCTCCAAAAGCTTGATGACATACTCGTGCGGCTGCTCATTCACATGTCCCAAGCCTGTCGGAATACAGCTGAAGATGCGACGCAAGTGGAGCAGGGCCCGTTGCTGCGGGCCTCCTTGCCCTGGTGTTGCCACGGAGAGGATCAAGCCTTTACCAGCTGCAGCTAAGAGACACTTCACCTGGGCACCAAAATGCAAAACCAGGGCTGACATAGGATGAATCTATTGAGAAATCCCAAAATGATTGTCTTATTTGATGTCTCACTGTAATTGGAATTCGTATGAGGGTCTGATCCAACGACAAAGTGAATGTTCCCATCAGCTGATCAGAATTGATCTGAGATAAAAGCTAATTGTGGCTCTAGCTTCTTCGGCACATGTTCGAACACCTCCAAGCAAACGCACCAGTCGTAACCTGACCGGAATGCAGTAAGGCAAAACCAGCACATTGATGGCCTTCACGTTTGCACATCCAATGCTGGTTGGGTAGAAAATTTCAGGTGAAGGACTGAAGTTTTCTGAAACCGAAACAAATCGTCTCTTATCACTCATAGTTTCAAAATCTAATCGCGTGGCCTCCATCCTGAATCTTTTGTGGAAGCTCTGGATCTGCCTGCCAAGAAAGACAGAATGGTAGACGAAGCGTAGACAACATGCAATTCAGACACCATCAGAAGTTCCCCCCGCGGACAAGGTGGAGCAAAGGATCACGTAAACAGCAAAGATCGTGTACTTTAGAATGCCTCTTTGATTTGATGTGATTCGTAGGGATCGTATTTGATAGCTTTTTTGATTTCTTGCTTCACCAGAATTTCTAGTTCCAACGGCGACATGGCCATGATGCAGGCCACGGTCAAGTCAAACACATGCCATGGCATACGAAATCCGAGTGGAAGCACATCCCATCTGTCAAACGCTCGGTCTCGGGATGCCCATCAAACCTCGGTATCTCGTGTGTGGACCAACTTATTCATATCATTGTGTTGATCTGTTCCACTTCAATGCGAGATCCATCCTTCCACAAAATTCTGGCATGTTTTTGGGAGGGGATCATTCGTTTGGGATCGTCAAATACTATTTGAAGGCACCTCCAGTTAAATACTAAGTCAGCTGTGTATTTGCGCTTCTCTGAGAATCCGAACCCATGACATTCTAAGCCACGTTCTTGTAGTGCCTTCACATAGAAACCGAGGCCGCATCCCATATCAATGATCCGCTGTGGCTTCTGATACCTTGGCTTTTGACCAGTGACATTACGCATCATTTCTCAATTTACAATATACATAAGAGTCATAAGAGTCATAACTACATAACTTACCACCCATGGACATGATGTGGATAAGTGTGGTGCGAACTCTGGATTTTCGGAGATTTACCTGAGGTCCTAAATGTGTGCGGTGCTATGCATCGCTTGGTGCAGACGGTTTGCGCAAGGAAAGCGCTCAACGCCTTTTCCAGGCCATGATCATGATGATGAAGCCTGCAGCAATCTGAAAGGATGACTCGTCACAAATGCATTGAACATTTTGGAGTGGTGCGAGCAGTGAACTGTAAGATTCTCTTGTCTTTCCCCGCGATGGAAATTTCTAGGCCTCTCTCGTGTAGAATTTGCTGACAAGAAACTGAGAACTCCAAGACTTCCAAGCACCAGTGGAACTAACCAACTCATTCAAAACCTCCTCGGGATCCAAGTTGTTCCCATCAGTTAAGACCTGCCGTCCAACATGAGTCACCTGGATGTCATGAAAAATTCACAGCATCTGTCTATTGGGGAGAAATGGAGAAACAATGTGTGTTTCCACGCCTGGAGGTTTTCGTCTGTCATGGGGCGTCAGGGGCTTTGCATCTTGGGCATCTGACGATATCTGAAAGGTTCTCTCAGACTGTCACTAAAGGGGAAAGATGCCCAAGATGCCCTGCAGGTGACAATCTGTGTGTCTAGTGCAGCGAAGCGGTCTAGAATAAGAAGGGAACGCTTGGAACCGCGAACATTTGCAAGCTTCAAAGCTTCACTGTTAGCTTGTTAGTTTTGAAGCTCGTATCGGTGCTCATGCAATTAAATGGCTGCAGGGTGCAATGCAAAAGTTGCAGTTTCAAATCATGACTGTGAAGACATCTTGAAAAACATTAAAGTGGACAACACCTTTTTGATTGCCATGCCAATCAGGCAGTTTCGGGCTCACTCTGATTGATCAAACTCAATGCCTAGCGGTTGGCTGTGCATGGTCTGATTCCAACACATGGTCTGATCTGCCCTGGAAGCTGCCTGCTGCAATTGTGGTTGCCAAGATGCCTGGCAGCAATCGTGTTTCGCACCAGCAAATTCCCTTGTCAATGGTGTTAAGTTTCATGGCTTGCAGCTAAGATATTTGCTGAAATGGCCAGCTTGGTAGAGAGTTATACACGGTCGCCGCACCATCCACGGTAGGAAAAAATGGCAATATGTTCAGCTGAAGTGGCATGGATGCCGAAGTCAATCACATGCTTTCTTCAGAATGGACTCAGAACTCATAGGGCTCATGAACTGATCATGACTCATGAACCTCTTATGAGCCTTTCTTAAATTCTCCTGTGAACCCACTTGAATCAATGCCTTGGTCTTCCCCAAGAACTTCTTCTGCATGTCGTTAAGGCATCCCAACACCGGTTCTCGAAGGGCTGTGTCTGGCATTTGGTTCACCTCACGGGCTGAAGCGGAGCAAGACATTGCAAATCATCACAATTACAACAACCTCAAATCATGTAGCAAACCACAAAGACTTGCATTTCCATTACAAGACATAGAGGGAAAAAACAACAGCAGTTTGTCTTCCAGTCCACATTGTGGCCACACACGCTGAGGCCACCACGAGATCCACCAGTTGCTGGCTCAAATCGCCTAAGTTGATGTTTTCCTGGAAAACATCTGAATGCATTTCAAACAAGTTGAAATACTATAAACAATTCTCATAAATACAGCCAGGAAACCCAAATTCAACGTGACTTTTCAATCATTCATGCAGCGCTGGACATAGAAATTTCTATCAAAGTTATGAAGCCGTCTGAGCGACCTCGGGAAAGTCTCTGTATCTCAGCTGCGAACGAAATTCTGCACTGCCACCCTTCCTCAACAAGAACACATCATTAGCCGCTTGGCCCAACAACGACATCTAATCACGTCCTTTTGTTGATCGACAAAAATATACAAACCTCCTATCGAAAGGAAAGGAAAGGAAGCTTTATTACTTATTACTAAACAAATACAGTACACATTATATTCGCTTCTTTCCACCCCGCAGCAAGCCTGTTGGTTTCCACCGACATCAACTTTTGTCCCACCTCGTAGTACTTTTCACCCAGCAAAGTTGCAACAAAAACAACTCATGCGATTTCTGTGTCATGACTGTCATGACTCAGGTCCTTACCTTGCGCACCTCTGTGAGGGTGTCAGGAGACTGCCTCTGCCAAAAAATGAGGCAACGAAAGTCAGAATTTTGGAATATCAACAATTGAAAGTCAAAATGATTTCAGTTGCAATCAAGTCTGGCTAATAATATCTGACTGTATCTGCATAAGGTAGATAGGTGCAGAGTATGCAGTATGCATTTGTTCTTTGTGACCTGGGCCTACCTGTCCCAAAACACTGGGAGTACAGCAAAACTGGATACCGAGACCGGGTAGTTCAGCAAAACGCTTTAAACGGCGTCTGAAAGCGCCTGGAAGGAATCTCTGCCTCAAGGTCTTGGAAAGGTTCTTCACTCACACCACAGGCATCCAGGACTGCTTCTAACCTCGGTGTTGAGAATCACAGTCCTTCATAACCTCAATTTTCATTGTTTTAATATCTAAATAAGTTAAAGAAATCAAGCTTCTAAAATCCCTGAGTTTACAGGCAGTGACGACTCTGCAGAGTAGAAGGACTCCTCCTGAAGCCATGTATAACGAGTGTGGTAACGGCGGCCGTGTTCTTGCTGTGTGACATACTCTAAAAACACTTTGGTGCACCTCCTCTTTTGCATCCGCCACTGGCCTGACGCGTCCATTAATCACTATAGTCACTATAGATTAAATTAATTTGTCATATTTCATTCCAATTCATGTCAGATATGGAGCTGTCAAGGTACACCGCAACCAGCTAAAACTGATGTCGTTTCACATCGAGGCAGTGCAAGGCCTTGGGTTTGAACTCCAGAGGCCCTGGCGGCGTCCAAAACTTAGCGCCGACACCATGCACGACACCTACCGACACATACGACACCATGCGGCCCGCCAAGTAATTCGAAAAAAAAATGGAAAAAAACATGCCAGGTCAAACGGCCAATAGAAGACGCTCCATCCTTTCAAAGCTTTGTTCAAAGGCGTTTCTGGGCCATGGTAAAACCTCCTGCCGAAATGACGTGGTGAGCTTGAGCTTCAAACATCTGGTGAATCGAACATCTGTGAATCATGTAAATCGAAACGTCTGACATTGTGTCACAATCCAAACTCCTGTGGTTTGGCTGGCTTTGGATCATCCAGCCAAGCCTCATGGCGAGTCGTGCCACCCATGTGGCTAGGCCAAGAATCCAGGAACAAAAAATCACCACAGTCAAACAGTCAAGAGATGTCGAGTGTAAGGAGACCGCAACAAAAATTGTCATAAAATAAGGACATGGCGAAGTATCCGCATTGTTGATTTACTGGATTGGCGCAGCAGCGGAATTTCCGTCCTGTGTTTGGACCTAAGACTGCGACAACAGAAAGCAACACTTGAACGAGACAGAAACAATGAAATACATTGAAACACAACACACAAATGAATCAAATGACATATTGGCTATTTATTGTATATTTATTGTGACATATTCGAAGAAGCTAATACGAAATCCACGTTTCATACTTCAAAGTGCCAAGGGCCAAGCCTTCTTTCTTCACCGTTCGTTCCGCAACCTGAATGCGCTGTTCGGCGCGTATATCATCTGGTATACTGTATACATGTGGTTTCTGGATTTTTCTTCCTTTGAACGTTGACTTCCCGTTCGAGTTCCAGACTGCTTGGCCACAGCGGCACATCACAACCTTGAAAGTTAAGCAACTTGACACATCACTGGCGGAATCTGAATGGGTTTCACACGTCTTCCGCTGATGTGGATGGTGCAGCATTCGTGTGACCTCCTGAGCAGAAGAAAGATTGAATGAGACGGAGTGCATGGAGATGCATGGCGTGACGTGTATCTCCAACGCCACGCCTTGAAGTCGATTTCTGAATTGCATGTGCTCGAAAATACGGAAGAATTCCACCGTATAAGCATCGCACCTTAGCGCGCATTGCCAAGAGAATTAGTCGCCATGCTTTCAACCCTCCCAAACGAGGCACAAATTCCGATCGCCACGAATCAAAAGCATGTTTTCCTGGCTTGTGCTTAGCAGATTTTTTCCAAAAGGATTTGAGACTCTCTAATCAGTCTGACTCCAGTATGACAGCATGACAAGCAATCTATGGAGCTTGTGGCAGGATGGACGAAGATCCTAGGGTGGTTCAAAATATGAATTCAACATGCCATAGGTGTACGTCATTGGATTCCATAGAGGCCCTCGAGAAGTTGCCCGAGCCTCATGTGCAAACCAAATCTTTGAAATGCTTCTTTCATTGATTGGTTTACGGCTAAGACCCCAACCAGTTATGACCTACGGTGCAAAAATACACACAAGGTCTGGACATGGAGGAGCGATTTGTCAGCAACTGGGGACCATGCGATAGGTTCATCGGAGAACATGTCAATGAGAAGGATTTTGGTGTGAACATAACGTACCTTGGTGGAGATTTGGAGGTCTCATGAGGTCTCAATGAGAAGTTTCCCCACTTGAAAGTCACAAGCAAATTGGCTGATCGGCGTTCCAAGGATCTGGCATGTTCGTTCAACCCAGTGAGCTTCTCCGGGAGCCACCCACCACCTGATCTTCACAAGCGGCCAAAGACGCGATAAAGGGAACCAGTTCAGAGTGCGTTTGTGCGTTTGTGCGTTTGTGCGCTCAGCTCAAAGCGAGATGAGGCCAAGTCTCCTTCAGAACCAGCCTTCAGGGTAGCGGGGCCCAGCTAGCAGGCCCTCTGCGGGTAAGGTGGTCAAATCGAGAAAAAATGAACCAAATCAACCAACCTGTGACATGTAAACTTCAAGTGTATTATGTTGAATCGGAAAAGAACGTGAAATGTGGTAGGTACAAGCAATGCAGAAGTACTTGGTAGCTCAAAATGTGTTTTACTTGTCATTCAAGAAATTGCTCGAGTTTTTCCGACTAAATTCATCTACATCCCATTTGAGGTTCTTCCCTGGAGCGATCAGATTCACGAGATTCCCGGTTTTGAGGCTGTAACAACGGGTTCGGGAAAAAACGTCAAGTGACCTCCAAGTGCATTCCAAAAGCAACTCGCACGTTGGCCTTGCCTCGGACACGGGGAAAGCGTGGCACAAACCGAGGCGGCCAATCCACGACTTGGGCGCTGACTCTGAAGCGCCTGCACAGCCTTGGAAAGGACACAGGACTCGAGAACTTTGTTTGAAATACTCGAATTGCATCACCAAGTTGGAGACATCCTTTGATGCTTGCCAATTGCCTTGACTTTCCAACAGAAGGTAGGTCGGTATTGGCACTCCTGGCTGCGGATTTCAACCAACTCTCAGCCACTAAGCATTACGTAAGCCACATGAAGTCATGTTTGCAGCATAAACAACTCCGTAAAACTCAATGCTCCTGCACCCTCACTGCCAGCAGCCAACAGAGCTGGAGCAACTTCTCGACCTCGCATTTCGCCATTTCTATGCTGTCTAGATGGTCTTCAGATTATACACTGCTGGTATTGCTGCCCGAACCAATGCCAAAGGCGGCAGTGAAAGCAACACTTGACCTGCAAAGAAGTGCTAGCTGCTACAAGTGCTACACTTTTGGATGATCACTGAAGTTGAAGACTACACCTTTGGAACTACACCTTTTGGACTATGAACATATGAAATATACCTATGAAATATACCTATGAAATGAACATTTACAACACGTTTCAACTGCACCAGTCTGGCCAGTCCAGTCTGGTAGTCAACCTGGTGCCTTGCTCGTAAGATGAGCTGCGCTATGAATGCTAGAGGTTCAGCCCAACCTCAGAAGACCAAACAAAGTGATGGCAAAAAAAGTGTCACAAAAAACATAAATTTATAAATATTCAAAAATTCATACCTTATTTATTGATGAATATCATCAGAATTTCATAATTTCATCGTCGAAGGAAGTTTAGAAGTCTAACTTCCGACAATATGCAGAGTTGAAAAGCAGAGTAGAGGTGTCGAGCAGAGTAGAGATGTCAAGTCAGCAGAAAGAAGATCAACACGCGTGTAGAGTCACTAGAAAAAAGGTCCATGCGCGAAAAATGTTAGGGACGTCGCGAATCGCTGTGTTTTTTCAATGATTCGTGGTTCCTGATGTTCGAAAAGTAGGCTCGCTAAAGCGGCGGGTGCGGAGGTAGCTGTTCAGCAGACAGGTGAAAAATGGCANAACTAACTAACTAACTAACTAACTAACTAACTAACTAAGTATTTCGTCAGCCAACTAACTAATTGACTGACTGACTAACTAACTAACAATTTCGTCAGCTAACTAACTAATTGACTGACTGACTGACTAACTAACTAACTAACTACCTAATCAACTAACTAACTAACTAACTAAGTAACTAACTAACTAACTCACTAACTAATTAACTAACCAACTAACTAACTCACTCACTAACAAACTAATTAACTAACTAACTAACCAACTAACTAACTCACTCACACGAACTAACTAGCTAACTAACTAACTAACTAACTAACTAACTCACCAACTCATTAGCCATCTAACTAACTAACTCACTAACTAGCTAACTAACTAACTAGCTAGCTAACTAACTAACTAGCTCGCCAGTTAGTCAGTTAACCAGTTAGACAGTTCGGCAGTTAGTCAGATCCATCAGTGTTTTCGCTTTGTCATCCGTGATTCACAACAACCAATCTCTCCTATACATTTCCTATTCTTGAAACTTCCGCCACCGCCTCGTGCGGCTCTACTGGTATATTTTATCAAAAAGACTCTCAGATGCGTTCGCACAGCACATGTCAAAACTCAAGACTCAAAATGTGATCACGATTTCTCAAAAGATGTCGAAGGGCCGACCAAGGCCTAAACGCAATCTCGGGGAAAAGAGCACCACGCGCTTCCAATTCTCCTGAAGGATATCGGATATGGATCGATTCACAAAAAATACAGCTTTCTGACAGCATCTGCTTTCTGCTTGTTCTGCTTCACGTGATTGGATTGGCTGTACACTCGTTTGACACGTTTTAAAACCATCCGGAATACCATACCATCATTGCAGGCTCGAATGCGGAAGTCGAAACTTTGATCATCGGTGGGTAGTTCGATGGGTCCTCAGAGGGCAAAGGTGTGGCCTTCTCGTTGAGAGCGGCCAAGTCCTGACACTGATTCGAACTCAAACATTCAGAAAAGATACAGAAAAAACATGAAAAAACATGAAACAAATCTCAATTCGGCATTAGATCTGCATTTCACGTCCTCTCATTTGTTTGGAAAGTCAGTCCTTCTTCTCAGGGTCTTCAGTAAGCCTTTCCCAATACTTCAAGTACTTCTGGCAAATATCTGGCCTTATCACGGGTCGCGTGCCAGACACGGATAAGTGGAGGTGTCAGAAATGTTCTCCAATCTTGAGGCCTGGACTGTGTCACGATATGACCCACATTGGAATGACCAAAAATGGCGCCCGCCGTGATGTTGGTGGAACCTGTCCTGAGAAGCACTTTGCCCAGCAAGCCTGGAGATAAGACGGACGCTGAGGGAAGTACCACACAGCAATTGGCGTCCCGTCTGGCGACAGCAAAACGATAAATTTGTTGTGACCTAAGTGCGAACCCCACAAAGAGACATGTGATGACAAAGACTTGACATTTTGATTTTGATATATTTTGATGATGCTTTTAATCAAGTCTCAAAGTAAACCCATCAAACCGACACTTCCAGCATGCGGAACAAGTACACATGGAATGAATGCAAATGCCTGGGCACATGTGGTGCTTCATGGGACTGCAACGAGAGAGAGAGAGAGAGAGAGAGAGAGATATGAGAGAGAGAGAGTGCAATTCACATCAATCCAGGTTTCCGTGTTTCGTTGCTCCTGATCTTTCACATCTAATCGCCACGCACCGAGGCGCATACTGATTGCAGAGGCTGGCCGTGTCCGGAAGTGCACGCACCTCGCTCTGGTGCAACAGATTTTCGTTTCCATCGCAGTTGACTCTGAGGGTGAGGCCCTGAGGTTAATAAACCTGCATCTGCCAATGCCCAGTAATTCAAATGTTGTGGTCCACGTTGGCTCCACACCTCCATGTGTCGTTTCACAATTGCGTGGATTTTCTTCACGACGGAGGCATTGGGGCCTTCCGATCCTCCGACCACGTCGCTGCTTTCCAGTCCAAGACCTGAAGCAAGTCGAAGACCGGAAAAACGGACCGCCTTCGAAACGTGTCCCAGACTGCCACCAAGTGGCTATGCCAAGTGAAGCTCCGCGCCTGTGCTTTACTATCTTTACTTCGTCAATCTGTGTGTGTTTGACGCCACACGAACAATACAACAAGAGCACCTCTTCGCATCTGCCAAAGCCCTGATGACTGGAGGGTAGTGCCTCAATGGCGGCCCTGGTGTCTTGTTGATGTTTGCAATATAGTTTTGATACAGAAGAAAGGGCATATTTTCTTGATATGTTTGATGCACAATGCCCAACGTTACAACCTTTCATCTGACTAAGAACTCGGCGCTTCATAAAAAGCACAACGCAAACCCCATTGGTCTCCAGCACGCTGGATGAAAGACAACAAGGCCTTTCAAGCAGATCTCACATCACGATGCTCGCTCTGCAAGATCGAATCCATGATGAACGCAATGTCAACAGGGCCATAACAAGGCCATGCCGCCATGTCATGCCACCTCTTCCAGTCCGTGAGATAGCCATTGCCAGTGCTCTGCACTCCTTGGCCCGAGCCTCGATCTGTGAAACTGCCGTGGAATTTCGGGAATTTCCATAAGATTTTGACATCCGTGGCAACCTAAAACTGTGTTATTCTAGATGTTATTCTGCAATATTACTCAGAATATCTCAGAATTCCATGTGAGTTGTAGCACGGACATTGCAGCTTTGGGTGCTCTGGCTCGCGCGTGCCCATAGAAAGACGTGCGAAGCGTTGGGAGCCGGCCACTCCACGATTGAAGTGCACCTGACATCTACTGTGGCCTACCAGCTTGTCCCGCTTAGACAATTCCTGTCACGCTTGATGTGATGAATTCTTCTGCTTTTCACTGAACGACACGGAAAATATGCCAGCCTGATCTCCCTCTCCAAGAGTTGTGTCTGTGTGGACCTCCAGAGACACCTGGTATTGAGACGCTATGTGATCGAAGAATCCGTAGGCTGCATTCAAAAAAGCCATGTCATTGAAAGTGTCCAACGAGTGCAAACAGTCAAATTGGCGGGTGTTCTTGAAAGTTGTTGATAGTGATATACCACGCATATTTCAAAATACTTTTGAATGTCGTGACTCAAAGTGACCATTTACAAGCACTTGTAGCATGTCTTCACAAGCTCGATCCAGATCACCTGCAAAAGGTATCACATGCAAAACACTGTACCGGCCTTGGCTCCCACGTGCAAACCAGGGCCTTTAGTGGAAGGACCTGAGTCTGAGACTCCGATGAAAAAAACAAAAAACAACCGAATTTCCTTCTCGACTTCCGCTTCATCTCTGTGGCCTTGCGCTTCGCATCCATCGGTACCCAGATCCGCATTTCCGTACACGGCATAGGCGGTATAGCGGTACCTCACACGGACAGGGCGCGTGCCTCAAGGGGGAATAGGCACCCAGTGCCTGTCGGGCCTGGTGTTGGGCTCCGCGGAGTAATCGCCCCATTTGAAGTCCTGGATAGCACATCTCACAGCCTTGGCCAAAATGCCAAACCCTGAGGCTTCACGATCATGTTGATGGCCAAATCCATGCTGAAATGATAAACAACACAATATCATACAATGATGATTTGTTGATGATGATGATGATGATGATGATGATGATGACGATGACGATGACGATGACGATGACGATGATGATGATGATGATGATGATGATGATGATGATGATGATGATGATGATTCTGACGATGATATCAGAGATAGGTGAAAATGGTCAACAAACTGAAGGAGCCGGTGTCATGGAATTGATGCGGAAAACGCAAGGGACTGCTTCGAAATGGCCATGTTGGCATGTGCCTTCCATGATCCGCCTTCAATTTACGTATGGGCGCCCATATGCCTCCCATCTTTTTCCCTCCAAAATTTGAGGTCCCAGACTCGTTGCCATCCACCTCCAGCTGGCACCTCGAACCAGGCAATGTGGTTTCCATGAATCCTTCCACTTTTGTTGTTCGTTGATCCTTCTGCGCATGTCATTTCCTAATGCTTGTCAAGCAAAATAGTGCATAGAGCACTGGAAGCCTTTTAAGCCTTCTCGCGCTCACGCAAGCCAAAAAAATGACAAACAATGTGGCTGTGGCATTTCAGCACCCGCAAAATGACAGAACTATGGGAACATCTTTCATCCATTTTCATCCTGAAATCACGCTCTGCCGTGCTCTTTCACTCCATTCTCTGTTCATTTTGACTCGATCTAAAGCAGAATTCTTCCGTCGTCAAATTATCCGTTGAAGATTGTGCTCCCACAAGGTGACTGCACGGATTTGCAGCAGGATTGTTGGCAGTTTGTCTCAGTGTTCATGATTTCCTGCAAGCTTCGTGGCAGAGTTCGTCTGAGTTCAGAAATCTTCATCAGATCAGCGTCAGTAAAGGCCAACCCAAAGCATTGCAGTCGAGCTATGGAAGATCCATGCTGCTATTGCAATAGCTTTTGTCGTTTTTGTCGTCACAAAATGAATGCCTGAGGCTCCAGACTCATATTTTTTGCCATTTCAGTTGTGCTTCTTGAGCTTCCAGCTGTAAATCCTCAATGACGTTGAGGTGAACAGCTTGAGCTCGTTCAGCGTCAAAGATTGATTGCAACTTCAAATCAAACTTCGCCAATTCTTCGGTCGCTTTTCGTGGATCAAAGTTGCAGTTACAATCGAGCAGTTCTGCGAGTTCTTTGAAGCCTTCTGCGCGTGCAAGGACGCTGAAAGGTTGCCGATCCTCACGTGTGTAGCATGACCGTCCCAGACGAGATAACGCTGCAAACTTGGCAAAGCGATCAAAGGCAGACCTGCCAAAGCAACAAAACAAGGCAGCAGTTGAACGCTTCATTCTTTTGACACATTTCTCACATCTTTTGATTCTTTCTCAACTCCTTCAATGATTCCAATCCAATGAAATTTCAGCCAGTTCATTGACTGGAGAAAGCCTGGCCTGGAGGTGAAAAGACGATCCACCAGAAGCAGTAAGACATTACGATCTGCATTCACCGAAAACTCCGCTTTTTCAATGGAGATAGCAGCAATGACTTCGACCTGAAAACGGGAACATTCAAGTTGAGGACATGGCAACCCATGCCCGGAATTTAGAGTGCCTTCATTGGCATGAAGCAAAATGTGAAAGAAAGTAAAATCACGACATGTCTGGGTTTGCATCCAAAACACATACAGCTTGGCATCAAAGCCATCTTTTCGACTACCAAAGTTCACGAAAGCTTTCCATGCAACGCCCAATGCGGCAGAATCTGTTGAAGGCGTACTTGCCAACTTG
Source organism: Breviolum minutum Mf 1.05b.01 (assembly GCA_000507305.1). NCBI lineage: Eukaryota > Dinophyceae > Suessiales > Symbiodiniaceae > Breviolum > Breviolum minutum. The sequence goes on from DF240206.1 coordinate 71,937, forward strand.
CAAGCGAATTCGAAAAGACACCACCCTGGCAAAAACATGAGACATTTCTGATGGAGTGTGAAGCTTGTGCGGCCACATTGGTACCTTTCCACAAGACAATTCTGATGTGCCCTGCGCCTCGTGAGAAATAGTGAGGTGATGCCACGGCTATTAGGGCTTTTGAGAGAAGGATGTATTCCAACAAAAAGAACGCCTTCCTCAATGTTCAGATGGGAAAGTGCAGCCTTTTTTGTGGATCTGCAAGAATCACCGGAAAACTTATCCGAAATTTTGTATTTCAGCCGAGTTTCGTCTTTACCATTTCAAAAGCTTGCCCGCTCTGAGGTAAGCATGCACGCTCGATCCAAAAGAATGCCTCGATAAAAAAATCACGTGGTTTGGCAATGTGTTCCGGCAATCCAAAGATCCCGCTTTGATTTTGCATGCCAAAAAATGCAGCAAAAGAAAGAGGTTCTTCAATGATTCCAGCCAAAATGCATCCTTGGGATGGATACCACGCTGACCACGGCATTCCAAATACCTTCAAAGACAAAGAGGACAAACTGAAAAGGTTTGAAATGTGCCAGAACCCAGCCGCTATGCGTGTGAAAAGCAAGAAATGTTGCAAAAAGATGCACGAAATAAAAGCCAAGAGGCACTGACTTGGCTTGCGCCTGTGCATACCACTCATGTGGATCATGGAAGACTTCTGGCCTTCCCTGTTGCTGGACCATGCTGGGAAGATATGCAGCTTCTCCCAAAAGAGCACCTGGACTGGTTAAAAAACAATGAAAAACACATATCATGGACTACACTCGCGCCCGACTATTTGCCACGCACAGCTTCCACTTTTTCAACGAAGCCAAACAAAAAGCGGGTCTTGAGTGTCACGCCGCTGGGGGTGGAGCCATGCAAGCATTTAAATTATCCGCTGGCAATTCCACCCGTCTCGACGGCAGCCTGTTGTCGTGCCAGTCTTATTAGGAAAAATGTCAATTTCACTAGGCCTGGTGTGCTTAACGTACTCACTCCTTCTTTCCCAACTTGCCAAACATGAAGGACATACCGGCGCCAACCACAAAAGCACCAGCAATGGCATTGCCGATGGTCACAGGGATAAGATTCTTGATCAGAATGTCTCCCCAAGTGAGTGGTGCGCCGGAGAACAAGCCAGCTGGGAGAATGAACATGTTGGCCACAGAGTGTTCAAAGCCAATGGCAATGAACATAGAAATAGGGAACCAAACTCCGACCATCTTGCCTGTCATGTCCTTTGCCATTGTGCACAACCACACAGCCATGCAAACCAACCAATTGCACATGATGCCCTTCACCACGGTCTGCCCAAAAGTTGCTGAGCACTTCTTCATCACAGTGTGGACAGCCATTTCAGCTGCACCCGCAGTGAACATGCCTGTGTAGCGGGCCACTGCATCAATCAGCAAACAGCCACAAATGTTGCCAATGTAAGCGATGCTCCAGTTGCGAATCAAATCCTTCACAGTGCACTTCTTCTCATAGATGCCAATGGCCATAGTGGCACTGTTTCCAGTGAAAAGCTGTCCACCAGTGGTCAACACCAACAGGAGGTTGATGGGAAACAAGGCCGCAAAGACAGCTTTTTGTGTGATGAACTGGGAAGCCATGTTGCCACCAAGCACCAAAGACAGCAAGCCAGCCATACCCACATATGCACCACCCATGAATGCAGCATGGAATGTCTTTTGCCATGGCTGATCCCTCAAGTACTCTGACTTGTCCACCAGTTCTTGGTATGTCTCAGGAGGAGAGCCCACTACGGCAGTGGAAGGGCCACCACCAGCACGAAGCGCACTGCGGCGTTCACGCCAACGAACGCCACCCGCCACCACGAACATGGCAGCCATGGAGGTCATGGCATGCTGAACCTTGCAGAACAAAAGCTCTCAATTTTTATCCAGCTCTACCACAGATCTATGAAGTGAAAATAAATTCTATACCTTGTCATCCTAAGATCTATTCAATTGATCAAGTCTGCAAAGTTGATACAAATACCGCCACCGCGATACGGACTGGCTCATATTCATATTGCACTAGGACGCTAGGACTCAGTTAAAGCAAGAAACGGATGGATCCTCTGAGTATCCACTGACCAATGCTGGTCCCTTAGAGAACTGGGCGCCCCTCAAGTCATGCTTTGCCACGGTGCTGATGCTTGGTGCGACTGGTGCGACAAAGGCAACACCCGACATGCTGTCTCTGGGTCTTTCGTGGGCGAAGGCGGACGGTGCGTTTCCACTCTGAGCCGAAAAAACAACGTCACGCACACAACGTCACAGATTCTCCACAATCAAGAAAATCGTGCTCGGATGGTGCTACATGTCCATTATCATTCATTCAATGCTCGGCTAGTTAAAGGGGCCAGATTCGCAAAGGACCAACGACGGAGCAAGGATATCTGATATCTGAGCAAAGTGGCAAAGCACCTCTGCGTGGATCGCATTGGCAAGGAGGCTCCCAGGCATAGGAAACGAAGAAAAAACTAGCTGATCTTGGTTCCAGTGCCCGAGCTTTCTGATTGTAGAAGTCTTTTTCCTGCGGGCATCTTGTCAAGTCAAGCTTGTTGTGGTGACTCATTTCTTTTTGCCAGGCCAGGCCTATTGCTATCATGTGTCTTCAGTGTCCTTCAATGGTCACAAAAACGATTCCCTAGGAAGGAACCTGCCAATGTTTCCCAATCATTCTCAACGTGCAATCCGTCCACAATCGTTCACGTCCTCCAGTTCGGCCTTTCGCTGCTGCAAAAAAGATCTCACGTCAGGCTCGGAATAAGCACTCACCTGGGGAGAGTTCACCCAAATGTCCGCAAAGGTCCATCATAAAACCCATGAGGTCTGCGGTCTTGACTACCTTTCAGACATATCTGGCTAGAAAAAGATGACTGACATACACATATGTAATCATATGTATATGAACATATATACACGATATGTACAGTATACATTTTACTTTAGACATAGCGTCATAACACTTGCACCACACTGATCCCAAAGCTGCTGCTACCATGTTGGCATTTTTCACCTACCATTCCTTCGTCCTTACCATCAATCATCGATCTCATTTGATGCCTCATCCCCTCGCACCACGCGAAGTAGCTCCAGCGCCCCAGCAAAATCCATGGCAAGTCCGCTGCAGAAAGCTGCGCAAAGACGGAAAAGCCGACTTGAGACAAACATGCTGCCATTGAGAAGCCCTGTAACAATTCTCTTGAAAAACCCATTTAAGTAGTCGCTCAGCCCTTGGACTTGCAGATTGTGTGCCTCTGCCACTCCTTCCCGTTGAGTCAACATGACAGTGTCTTGGGGTTTCAAATGTTGACAGGCCTCTGTTGGCGGCACTTCCCGTGTGTCGTCCTTGCGAGTCGCACGCTCACAGGGTCAACCCAATCAACACGATAAATTCTAGAATATCTTATAAACATTGCGACCAATGAAGGAAAATTTCTCGTTGCAGCTCTTGCACTAAACTTCATGTAGACATTTGAGGCAGCAAACCTCCTAAAGCCTCCTTCGTTTACACTGTCGCACTTGGGGATAACTCCGGATGACGTGATGACAAGGTATGTGTTTGTATGCCTTGAATCAGCCAACGACTGCGAAAAAGTCCCAAAGTCCTGGACCGGACTCGCAGCAGACACTCCTTGGTTCGACAACATTGTGTGCGATGCTCGTTTCACCATCGAGAACAGAGCTCAAGGCGGTCGTTTCCCCATGGTCCACGCCGGGGATCTCCCATCCAAACCTGACAAAGACGGAAAAAATCAACAAAAGGGTCGCAAGAACGGACACAGTGAGACCACTTCCGGGAAATTATGGTGAAATCACCTTTGCCTTGGTCATTCTTTGTGATTTTTTTCTGACAATGTCGGGATAGAAATGGATAGAATGAAAAAGAGTTGTGATTTGAAGCTGCGATCCTCTTCCCCATCGGGGCCATCCTGGCAACTGAAAGGATCACATGGATCTTCGAGCAGCAATAGGGCATCACTTCAAACACAAGCGCATGCAACAGTTCTGGTGTCATCAGCTCCAACCCCTGTCCTGGGTCAAAGCGATTCTGCCTTGGCGTTCCGACATGCCCATCTCCAAAAATCACTTGCTCCAAACATATTTTTTGCAAATTCAAATGGAAGCCGCATTGCTGGAGATTGCCCTTGTGAACACCCAGAAAAAGGCACTTTTGCCCGGGTCCTATGCTGTACAGCGTAATTTAGCATCATTGCTTATCTCAACATGGCGGAAATGCCTAAATTGCTTGCAGCCTCGTCCTTCCATTTGGTTTTGAGAATCACCCAGTTTCCAATTCATGTGTGAGTCCAGCTCCACTGGTCTCAATAGCACAAGCGACTCGCGACTACCTCATGTTGATGGTCTTTGCTGCTCAATCCGCGGAGGTCCCTGGCCGTTCCGGTCCCTGGCAGCCTTTCTCATGGGCTTTGAGCGTTTGAGTTCAGCTGGAGGCCATGAAGGCCATGAAAATCTTTGAGCGATCCTTCATGTGGCGTCCTTCAGACATTCATTTTTCGTCTCGGCCTCCTGTTTTCCTTTAGAAACTCATAGAAACTCTCTACTCTTCACACTGTGACACCGTGAAGGAATCCCGGAATCCCGGAACCTGAGGTCGAGACATAAGGCAAAACCCAAAAGGCCATCTAAAAGTGAAGCTTCCTCGATATCAAAGCCTGAATTTCAGGTGAAAGCTTCCGCGGAAACCGAGGAAACCTTGGGGAAAGGTACTGGGTAAGAGGGTGAGAGGATTCTTTGACGGCTTTTCTTCGCTTTCAAACATGTCAGGGTGACATAGGAGGACGCTTTTCGTGCCGGTGACGGCTGCTAAACGCAGTGGACCATCAGCGCTGACCCGACACATTGACAAAAGAGCCCGGTGTGCAACTTTGTCACCAGTCCCACTGCGCGGCTATTCACATGTTACGCGAGTGGTTCGTGGCATGTGAGGTCACGTCGAGCGTCCGAATCACCACTGTTGTCATCCTGACTGTCCCTTGACAGGTTTGCTTTGTGCTTGTTTAGTGGTGCTTACAACTCCAAGTTGTTTGTTCTCGTGTCAACGGCTAAGCTGTGAAAAAACACGGCGTCGACGACACCCATCACCATCAGGAGGGAACGATACCTTTGCAGGGATTGCCTGGACACCAAATCAAAGACTGTTAGAGACACTAGTCACTAGTCATTGCTTTGAGATCTGGATGTTACAGTCATGTCACATTTTGTCAACTGCCACACCTGATTCTGTCATTTTGCACAGTGATTTTGAGACACTGGACCTCTGAAAACAGTCCCTTCGGCCCTACAGTCTTTTTTTCGGCGCGCTACACCCTCTGTGGTTCGAGATCTCTAACCTTCATCTCCATCGCTTCAGCCACATTGGCTTGGCCACCTGCACGGCATGCCTTCGCCACGGATCCTTATCAGTGTGCTAAGACTGGACTTTAAGATCACAAAGTGATCTCATCAACAACGAATGTGGACATTTCTCGACCAAGGCACTGTAGATCATCTCCCGAGGTTCTAACTTTGCCTCGCTCATTTCGGACATAAGATCCTGACGGAGGTCACTGGATGAACTCATTCAACTCAACATAACTCAACATTTTTGAACACTTCTGAGCTGCACAGCGAAACATGTGACTTAACTGCATTTTTCTCTGGCCCTGTCCAAAGCCAATTCCCACTCTCCATTTGCTTCGCATGAAGCAATGGCATATCCTTAGTGGGCAATGCTGTCACGCTTCAGCTGCTTTGAGGCTGTGAGTGATGACAAACTCATTGACAAATCAGCCGAGACATGCTGAGGACTTGCATTACTTGCAGGTTTGCTAGAAACTCTCCCTCTCTCTGGTTGGGCTGCCGAGAGTGACATTGCCTTTGTTTTGTTGGATCCAAGCATCTGTAGGTCATCAGATTTGGAAAAAGGTCGAAATCCTGAAGTGCGGAAGGGCAGGTGGAACATCTTGAGGCACATTGCCAGAGCCAATTCCTTTGATGCTGTAGCTGTAACTCCTAGGGAGTCTTCCGGTTCAACTCCGATGTTCAAAACCGAAAGCCCTGTCCAGGAGCTGTTCAATCAGAAGCATGGCCTCAGCTTTGATAGCTTGCAGCAATTGCAGCAATGCGCAATGCACCATTTTTGTGAAAACATGAAAACATGCAACGAGAGCTTGGGATATTTTGATAGCCCATGACAACTCTTGCCAGGCAAATGGCATGTTCGCATTTGCCCGCGGAAGCACATGCACTGAGGGCAGCATTGTAGGTCCTCCCGTTGAACAGTGTGGCCAAACTTGAAAAATTGACAAAAATGCGTTTCCTTGTATTTTTGTTCACGCTTAATTCTTGAATTGGTAGACATCAGTTTTTCATGAGGTGGGTCCTGATATTTTCACCTTTCACTTGACGAGACTCCTCATGTATCAAGGCCAAAGCAGTTTCCTGAGACTTGGTCGAAGTGGTGAGGGAGAATTTTTTCATGTCTGCCTATGATTCAATCTGGCAGAGACCAGCAATGCCAATTATCTTGAAATCTCCTGAGGTCCTGACCCACTCCGTGGCCTTAGCACATGCACTGATTGCCGCCTCAGTCCACGACACTTGCGTGGCATTTCAAGTTGTACAAGTCGCTCTGGAGAATCTCATGGCGTGCCATTTGTTTTATGTCCATTCTGAACATTGCCGATATGCACCGTGAGCCACCAGTCGCCTTTTTTCCCTTGAATTTCTCAGCCGCGAAGACCACATCTTAGTCTCTAAAAGCTGGACATGTGGATTAGGCGTCGCTACATCTGTCTCTATTCCTCCCATCTATCTACCATATGTCATACGATGTGAAATGGGGAAACCCCTTGGCCCCCATGTGCCCTCCAAAACTCTGGACTAAGGCAAGCTCCTTCAAGGCAAACAGATGGGGTCCGAAGATCAGCCTAAGCTGTCACTACACTGCATGTTCGCAGCCTTCAGGACAACTTGCTACGAAGCGTGCCCAACAGCACCGAAACCGTCCCGAGGGGATGCCACTAAAGTGAGACAACTGCACCTAGATTTGGCCTACAAAGGATTGAAACTCTTAAAAGTGCATGAACTTTTGGTATCTGAGGTGAGAAATTAGCCAATGGAAGCTGCTGGACAAGATATCTAAATTATATGATGTATGCGTCTGCCGACTTGTTGGTCTATAGACTCTAGAACAACTCGAGATCCAAAGCTACTGCGACTCTCAGGTGTTCTTGACATTTTCTAAGCTCTTCTCATTTTGTCGCGCCCGTGCGGCCCGCTTCAGCCACAGGTGTTCCAAACCATTGGTTTGTCCAAACTGCTCCATGTCATTTAGCATTTCAGAAATCCAATCATCCGCAGGCGAATGATGCGAATGTAGATTGGAATTTTGGGAATTTTGGGAATCTGGAGCTTTGGATGTACAGCCAGGTGTAGGTGTCGCCTTGAGGAAATCACCATCGACGTCTGCCCAGTGTTGCATCACATCATTGACATTCGAAACCCGAAACGATGGGCCACTAGCTTCAAGAAGATCTTCATCAAAGGCGGCACTGCCATTGCCACTGCAACATTTACAGGGTCCAACTTTGATCACAGGTCCGACAGGTCCAGGGGTCTTTTCGACCTTTTCTGGAACCTGTGGTGAAGTCTGTGAACCCAATGAACCCAATGAACCCACTGACCAACGGAAATCAAAGACAGAACTGGGACTTTTTAATTCTCCCAGCACGGGACTTTTGAAGATATCCCCAAGCATTGTCAGAGCACCCGGCCCGGCCCGGCAGCACAAATTTGAGCCACACTACGTTGCAATCATGAAATTACATGAAAGTTGCATGAAAATACGACATATGTGACATAAATCTTATGCTCTCTTCTCCACATGCTGCGACACATCATGAGTTATCATGAGGCTTTGACATTACATCTTTCGACCTTTCAGCCAACGATGCAGAAACTGTGGTCGCAACAGTGTAGGAAATGAGGTCGTAGTCAAAGTAAGACTTCTCCTGCATTTGACCTCAGACTCTTAGACAGGGTTTTCTTGCTCTGCCAAATCGGCAGATATCGGCATGGACGTTTTGTTGTACTTTGCAGATATAGATCTCGCAAGTACTACGAGATGGCATGGGATGCGCAGATCGCTGCCAATAGCTATAGTGTTTTTTGAGCTCTTACAGCCCGCCCCTTGACAAATTGCAAGCCCGAGTGGCGCAAGTAGCCAACAGCTGCCTTCCATTCTTGGCCCCATCCTTGCAACGCAACGATTATCCATGCTTCGAAAGGATCATTCCGTGACTTGGATCCACATTGATACCCCTTATCTAAGTTTTCTATGACATGCCAGCTCCGCCACAAGCACCAATCAATGTGTTGTAGGTCACCTCGGCATGCATCTTTTCTGCATGAGTACATGTAAAAATATATTATAATAGTGTAGATAATCGCAAAAATACACACAAAAAATACATGTTACTGAAAATGTAATTTTTGTAGTAAATATGTAAGTCCTGCAGGACACACAAGCCATCAAGCCATCAAGGACAAGGAATGTTGGCCCTCTTGGCTTCACACCATATCTGGATCCAAGGCCTCAGCGACATGGCAGTGACACGGTGGCACACCACGTGATGCTGTACCGTCTGCGATGTCTGCGGCTGCCGCACGTAGCGGTCGAACTCCGCGAGGACGTGCCGCGCCGCCGGGTAGTTCCGGCCCTTCTCGCAGGCCGCCATGACGGCGTTGTACGCCACCACCTTGGAGCGGAAATTCAAACCACACCGAAACGCGAAAACGTATGAAATAAGCAGAATAAATTCGATAAATTTCCAAATTACACTGACCATAGTGACACAGTGAATTGATGACCATCAAAGACAAGTTCACTCACTGGAATTGATCGTGTCCAAGGAGCATCTGGAGTGACCATCATTTCCTCCATATCTTCCAGCACCTGCACTGCCTGCATCCATGCTCCCACTCGACGACACGCATCAATGGCAGTAGTGTAGGCGCGACAGTCGGGTCGAAGATCTTCTCTATGGCGACCTCACAATGACCACCCCGTCGTGGTCTCCGAATTTTCTTCTGAGATTCAAATTTGCCTTGTATGCCCCATGCGCAACAAGCACAAACTGAGCACAAACTGGTACACGCGCCAGGCCTGTTGTGAGGTGCATCTCTTCTTGACCCAAGAGCTCCGCAAAAACGGCAAGAGTGGCCTCGATGGGATCCGACATTTTGCAAAGGAATCAGTCGATGAATCCGACTATCATTATCTTATCCGATGTTATGCGCCTGCCACTGACTGCCTCTGGAGAAGGCTTTCATGGCCAGAACGAAATCTGGTTCTTTCAGTTCCGTCCCAATCCATCTCATCCTTGTGGCCGTGCGTTGTTTTCAAACGAATCGGGGGTGACATGACAAATATAAAAAATCACAAGGTCTGGCAATTTGTATCTGGATAAATTATTGGTGCAAGAATTATTCAGAAACGAACGTGCCACTTTATTTGAAAGCAACGACGAAAACTTATGTGAAGCACATGGCCCTCATGGCACATCTATGCGAATTCTCACCTGGCCTTTGTTAAGGCTTCCAGCAGATCCATCTAATCATCTATGCTCCTCATTTATTTAAAGTTCGCTAGTGGCTCACTGAGTCGAGTAGCTCGTCCCAAATCGATAAAGCATCGTTCCAGGCGGATCTTTTCGTTAAGGTGTTGAGCCTCAGATCTTTCACTGTGGCCCTGGCCTAAAGGAATGGCTCACACGACGGTAGCCCATGGTAGCCCTAGATTCTGTCTGAGGAACACCAAGCGATATGTATCTGAGTCCTGGCATGTGAAGGCCATGGAATGGAATGGCACATATTTTGGGATGCCTACAGTTTTCCTTGGTAAAGGGCCAGTAGGGGGCTTGAACTTTAAACACTTGTCCTCCCCAGTCATCTGCTAATATTCAATTAACTGTGTCTTCCCCATTCCCAATTAACACATTGTGGCATTGCCAGCGTTTGTTGGTGTCACTACTTCAGCGGCTGCAGCGGTTTTTCAGAGACTCCTCGATGAGATGCTTCTCCCGAAGCTCTTCGGCCGCCGCAGTGATCTGCTCCGCGTTGCTTTTTCGATCGCGGATCTGGTGCACCTGAAAGATGGGAAGGATGGATGGCTCAGTGGATGGGCATGGCAACATTCGAATCCGACAAAATCAAATCAGCATTTCTGCACAGCGCTATGGCCCTTTGAAGCGCGTCACAAACAGATCTACTGACAGATCTGCTGGCATTTCATGTCATTTTGAAGAGAGCAGAGCGCAAATTTGGTGTCAGATTTCATCTGAAACATTCACCATAGAATGTAGGATGTCGGAGAGGAGGAATTGCTGAACATAAGAGTCGCAATCTTCAACGCCATACGCAACCAGCAAATGGTCACCATCTCGAAGCAAAGTGCTGGCATATTGTATGTTCTCACAATCCTTAGAGGCGTGGAACCAGCACTCCAGCCTTAAGAGTCTATCCTGGAAAACCACAGAAGGAACCAACTGTTCACATTGCAATCGTTGCAACGTCATGGCCCTACGACAAGAGTAACCCGTTTGGAGGCTTATGGAACAGCCGAATCCCGATCCAAACACGAGAATTTAGTAGTTCAGCTGGGTCTCGCCAGGATCTTGAGCGCTGCTGAAGCAAAACTCAGGCGATAAAGCCACCAAGCGAAAAGGAGGAGATGCTGAAATTGCAAAGAACTGATGTGAGTAGTGGTCTGGCAAAAAGCCTTCAACTGCATTGCTTCATGCAGGAGCTATAGTGACTATAGTCATTAAGGTGCAATGTAACATCAATGAACATAAGTTACATAAGGTATCATTGCCTCGCAATATGATTTCCCCGTCTCAACATGGCGGCTTAAATGTGTATGGCGAAGGGACTTTAGGGAGTTGTTACAAACTGACACTCGAGGTAAAATGAACAAAATTGATGAAGCCAAGATGTCTCCAAGTGGCGTAGAGTGAGAGATGGACGTGTTCCACGTGCCAAATGCCCTATTCCAAGAAAGACTTGCATTTCTTGGATCCAAATTGGAGATGGACCATTATGCAAAAATGTGTCATGCTCTTGCCCTCTGCCTCAGAGGCAACGTTGGGTCCAAAGTTTTTGTGGACAATGTTTTTTTGCTGAGAAAAAATGGAGAAAAACGAGGAGAAAAACACCGTGAAACATAAATTCGAGTCTAGCTGCAACCATACCATGGAGAGTGACTGGATTCATTGCCAGTCACGACTGATTTCATGCAGATGGATGGCAAAGTTACAGGCTTCCAGCCTTCGTTTGCTTCCGGCATGTAGGTGTGAGAATTCTCGATCTCAAGCTCCGAGTCACGATCCAACAGCGAGAGATTCCTCGAATTCACTGGTGGCAAGAAATCCAAATGAGTTGAACCTGGGTTTGGTTGATTCCGGGTTTTACTGAGTTGAAACTTTACCTGTGAAAGGATTACTTACTTGTGGTAAAACAATACCAAGTTGTGTTGGGAGTTGAAAATTGTCCAATCTTACTCTGCCTTGCTCTTCTCCCTTGCATATTTCTCGGCCAAGAGGCATAGCACTGACAGCTGTAGGGAAGACCTTGTCCAGGAGGAAAACATCGGAGCCAGAACGGAAGAAACCCAAGTTCTTCCTGGTTGTTTTGGATTTGATTCAAATTGCATGTGCTTGGTTCTGCCAGAAAGTTCACACTGACAAACGAACACAAAAAGCTAGCAGCTAGAACAAAACTTTTGAAACACAGAACAACTTGAGAGAAAGGAGTCCAATCATTCGCCAAAGGCACTTGGCGACTTTTTTATTATGACAACTCTCTGCTCGTCTCACTTCACGTGGATCGATCCAAACGTTGAGAACACCGTCGGCACCGCTGACATAGAGTTTTGCCATGTGAGTGTGGTAAACCTCATGAAAAAGATAAGGCAAGAAGCTGACCTCAGAGAATGATGCACGTGCTGAACGAAACGAATTGTAAAAAGCAAGCCCTACGGGCCCTACCACACACCGAGGCAAAATCAGAGGTTCATAGGAAAAGGTGACGCAAAATTCCGAAACGTTGTATGATTTCAAGTGACGATAATCTCTCCATCCCCTGATGGCCAAAGCCGTACATCGGAGATGGCATTGTCCCACCAAGCTCCTTCAACTCCTTCCAATTGAATCTTGGATACTGCTTCCACATTGAATTCTGCATCCAAAACGGCAGCATGGGAGCCAGAACACCACAAATTGATGAGAAAAGGGCCATCACGACCATGATCAAAATCTTGCATCCCTGGGCACCTTGCCCAACCAGGACGACTCACAACGAACCATTTTCCAAATGGAAAAACTTCTTGCAACGTCTCGGGCAATGGAATCATTGAAGGATTTGCACCTGGATGAGTTCTCCCATGACTGGCAGGTAAGGCCAAATCCAAACGCCAACGTTGCAGTGGAGTCCATGGAGTCAAACATACACCTAAAGAAAGTCGAGATTCAATTTTCCTTGAGGCATTTTCGATGCTTGGAAATTGCAACTTGCAATCGCTCTTCGAGACTCGCCACGACAAGTTCTTGTCCAAGCCCCACATCTTTGTATCGTCAAAGTGAAAAATGGGACTTGTCCGACGTACATTGTGAGATGCAGCATTCGTTTGCAAGAGTTGATTGGATCTGGCTGGAACTTCGCAGTCCGAGCTCACAATTGCAAGCTTAAAAACCAAGAGCACCTTCCAAACCATTTCATGGAGGGTAAGGTTATGATGCTTGTGGATAAGGTATCGCAAGCTTGTGAACCGCAACGGCCACATAATGCCCAGCAAAGATGCAAAACACTCCATGGTTGCAAAACCCTTGTCGCTTCATTAACATCAAGTAACTCTGGTGAATGTTTTGACTGCGAGTTCCTGGAGTTCTCACATACTGTGTGTGTGATTCATCATCTTGCAGTTGAGGTGCTAAATCAACAGCTGAAAAGCATCTGAAGGCTGGGAAAGCAAGCAGCATGCCGAACAAGCAGAAGCCTGACAAGGCATGCGACAAGAACAGGACGGAGCGCAGAAACGAGATTTGATATCAAACAGCCAGCACCACACAATTTGCAGCGACTCGAGCGAGTGAAATTTACTACCTTACTACCACGAAGCATCTTCAAACCACAAACAGAAACACATGTTCATTGGTCATCCCTTAATTTCACAAAGAGTGCCTTTTGGCACACACCTTTGCCACTGGCATTTTCCTGGTGCCGTGGCATAGGGGAGGTTGGTTTTTTGCCAATTCATGGGGCAAAGGCAAGGGAGTCAACGGTTGGTGGCACTGCATAGCACTGGCATCATTGCTGAAAGTGCCTCGACCAGGAGCTCTGGCACTTTCCATGGGGTCATGCATGCTAGTCTGCTAGTCACTCTGTGGTAGCTTGGTCTTTGAATGCCTTTGTAAGGCTCTCTTTATGCCTTCCTGGTGCTCACCATGGGCCGCGATCCTACAAATTCTTCACATTGAGTACTAGCGCTGACCAGGATAGATGCAAGCACAAGCTTTACAACATCTGCGGTGTCAAAATCATGTGAAATCATTGGTTTTGCGGCCGCAAGCCGAACATTCACCTGACATCAACATGTCCGATCTGGTAGATACAGTGATTTGGAAATCATGTCACTATGCTATGCTGCTACATCAATACGTTTTGGTTGGCTCGGATTCAACATTCTAAATCCCATGTATCTGCCTTGACCCAGCTCAAGCCGAAAAAAGGAGCTAAGTGACTAAGTGGTTGAACGTTGAACCGTTTGGACAGGTGGTTTGCCGGCCAAATCGTTGGAGACACACAAGGAACATTGCTTCGAGCTGCCCCAAGGCGCATGTCTGCAACAAAAATCATGATGTTGAATGCGCATCACAGCATGGAAACACTGGACTCTTTCACTCCCAGAGCAAATTAACAAAAGAGAGAAAGCATGCATCAAAGAAATCATTTCATCGTTTGAAACCTTGCCCGATCATCGAAAACCATGTTGCAGATCGTTCCGAGGTGAGACATAAAACACTTGCACTGTCAAATTCTTGGGAAACGGAGCTATCATCATCTATGATCTATGTACAAACGAGCGCTGCCGACTTATCCTACCCATTCGCGGTTTGGTGCTCAAAGAGGGTAAGGACACACCAGGTAGCAAAGTGCGTCCTGTCCATATGTCGCAAATGTCGAATTCTAGTCACTAGTCCATGTGTAGCCTCTGTGGGCACAGTGTCTGCTAGTTGCCTTCAAAACTGCAGGGTTACCCAGTTACACCTGCATGTGGTGAAGTTTTTTAACATGTAATCTGACAGAAAGTCATGTGATTGAAGATCTGGCTGATTGAGACCTCTCTAGAGATTCACCCTTTTGCCATTGTTTTCTTTATCATTATGTATCGTTTTTTTTTTGACATTCTCCTAGTGCAATCAAATCGCTGGAAATGGCCGTGACATGTGACAGCGCTTTTGACTTGTGAATGCTATTAAATGAAACATCAATCATTCATCATATCTCCATGAACATCGCTTTTTGGCATGTTTTACAGTAAATTTTTTACTCCTGGACCTGATGGTCATTAATGCTTTGGATTCCACACCACTTTTCCATCCACGATTCACTCCGTCCTCTGTCTGGTGGCCTGGCGGTTGCAATTTGTGACGAATTCACGAGAATTGCAGAATTAAAACTTGGATTTGCAAAGTCTGCCGTCTTTTTTCGGATCTTGTTGTCGACTTGAAGGCATGTTGCTGGGAGGTCACTTTGTCAGCACATTCAGCTGCGCCATGGGGTGAAGGCATGAACGCAGGCAAATCAGGGAAGGTGCAGAGCTTCCGGTACTTCGCATACGTGGAGTTCGACTCAGTTCGATCCGTCTTCATTGCAGCCCTCATGTTGATGATGGGTGGTGTCCAAATGTGTCCAGCTAGTCAGTCTCCTTGATGGATGTGACGATGCAGGATGGAATCCAATCCTGGCATCAAACATCCAAGCAATTTATGAATTGTATCATATACCGGATTATAGTGGCACTGATAGCTGTATCTTTCAATAGAAATGAGGAAGGAGTAAATAAAAAGTGGAGGGTTGGAGCGGAAGAAACAACGACGATTCCAGGAACATACATCCGGTCCCTTACTGTACAACGCTTACAACTTGTACGGCAAAAATGGTCCTCCATCTGTCTGAATTTGATGCTGTGAATCTACTTCTGCGTGATGTAACTTTTCATAGCGTTTGAGGGTTGAATAACAAGTGGATATTGCAGCAACAATGGTCAAATATGGTCAAAAGGGGTCACCCTGGAGTGGTCCTTTAACTGGTCCGGTGTCATCAACAGCTGCCATCCAGGCGTTCCAGCGCCGCATGACATGAGCTTCGTTTCGACCAAGGATGCATCCAAAATCACGCGAGACGAGCTGGACCTCGGCGACGAAAAATGTCGAAGGAAAGCAACGGATTCCCTGAAGCTTTTCTTCTTGTCTGATTGCTTCAAGGTCGACCTAACTGCAATGGGAGTATAATGAGTCTCTGCCTTGAGTTTTCATCCAGGCTACTTTAGCACTGGACCAATAGGCCCAACGGAACCTCGCGGCTGTCGAATGTCTTCACGTAGCTCCTCACGTGTCTTGGAATGTCGGCTGCTCGAATGAGATTTGCAGAACAATAGACTATCAAACTATCAATGATATCACTGTCACTCTCTCTGTCTGTTTTTTTGGCAAGTTGACATTTTGATGGCCACATAGCTAAGATGTCCAATGGCCATCCCAAAACCTATCAAATGAATGATCATCGTGAACATGTTGCTCCTCACTGCTGGCAAGCCGTGCGCATGTAGACATGACTGCCGTGGACAAATGTTGCAAACCTCAATGAACTCCGTCTTTTTGAACGATGGATGGAGCTGGAATCGACATTCAAACCATCCTGAGCTATCGAACTCACCGTGTCACCATCTGCAACTACAACCATACAGAAAGACCGTTCACCTCACTGCGATGACTCAGCAAGATCTGATGGAATGAATGTCTAGAGATTTACCAGTTGCGCCCTCGTAGATGTTCCCATGACGTTCCTAAACTGAACAGCTGTATAGATTTAATCACTAAGATCTACAAAAAAGAACACAATAGAATGACACGCAGTCTTGCACTTTGTTTTTGAAAGCTTGGTGGGAAACTTGGACAAACTTCTCAAACAAACATAAGCTGCACATGCGCTTCGTCGGCTTCTCGGTGCCTGTTTCGGCAAAGGTCGTACAGGCCACCGTTTTGCAAACGGTCACGTCTTCGGGACCTGGGGAAGGGATGAAAACACACCGAAAGATATGAATTATGAAACTTGGAAGCACTCAGCACTCCTTCAAACATAACAACACCTTCCTTGACTATGTTTCTGCATGAGACACGTTGCTTGCTCTTCTCCATGTACGATCCGTCGCCAAGATTTGGAAAAGGAACAGGCCACACACTTGTATCATTAGTGACCTATACGGCCTATCAAACCCATGAAACCTAATCAGTTTAGCCATGGCACAGTCAGAGCTCCGAGTCAAGGCATGTTCAGCTCCAATCAGCTGAAGCATGGCAGCGACTGCACAAACTCCTGTGAGATGTGGCATTAAAAACATTGAACAACAAGCTGCTCGCATCACCGCATCACACCCACATACATATCATACATATTATATGACATACCTTTGTTGGTTGAAGGACATCTTCATACACATATGCGCAGATTCTGTGAGTCATATCCGTGCGTCTAGACATAAAGAAGCATCGGAGCGAATCAGAATTAAACCTGGCCATTCTGTCCTCGATCAAGGCCGGCACAACCACGCCGTGCTAGCCTTGGGCCAAGCAAATGACACAAACCAAAACGAATTTCAAAAAACAAATTGCAACAGTAATGTGATATGATGTTGCAGGCAAGTGTCTTCAATGCATCAGGTACAGAAAACCGTGCCAGTTCTTCTATCTCCAATGGTGCATCCTGACCAATGGCAGCATTCGAAACATGTGCGAAGGGGATGTCAACAAACAGAATGTGTAAACATGCATGATTTTTCAAACATTTCCCAGCAATGTCTTTAGTGCACTGTGGGCTGGAAGGATGAATGTCAGGACTTGAAAAAATGGTTGTTTGCTCAGACCTGGAAACGATGCAACAAATTACAAAACTCATCAAACTTCAAGAAGTAACTGAGTAATCGGAGTAATCACACTATATCACACTCTTCCTTCAGATTGTTTCAGCAGGCCTTTTTGATGATGTGCCCCAGAAGCGCCAAGAGTATCCATGCATCCAATGCTGCATACTTCAGTTGCTGCTCACTGAACGGTCGTAAATCCCAACGACTGCACTGTTCTGTTTTGTCCAAGGCTCGCCCCAAACAAAAAGCGCAGAATCCATCCTGGAGAGATTGCCATGCTACAAGTGGAGCTGGGTGAATACATGGTGAATTCATGAACAGGATTTCGGTTTTACAGTATTTTACCGCGTTTTTTTGCAGTCCACGTGAGGATGTGAAATAGATTTTGGCCAAGGATCCAAAGAGTTCACACCCTGAGGCGACAAGTCAGCCATGTCAATGTGGTAGAACGAAGATGAAGACCAAGTTGATAGAAGTTGAGGGTAAGAATCCTGATGGGACAACACAAACGACACGGACATCCCAAATGATAGGCTAATAGGCATTTTGGATCATTTTGGCTGAGTTGAATTCTTAAGCTAAAAGACTCTCAACGGTATGCTCCAATGGCTCAACTGCTTTCGAGAGGCTGCTAATCGCCGTAGGTCACTTTCCAAACCAAAGCCTACCAGTACGCAACGGTCATCGCCTCGAAACACAACCGCAGAGTTGATACAGGGACAATGGAAGACATGTTGACAAAAAATCCGGAAGACTTCCAGGGAAATCCGCCGACCCGGTTCGGCGTGCACAGTCTTCTTCTTCTTATGTAGAATCCAAAATTTGTCACAAAATCCAAAATCCCCAAACTCCAAAATCCCCAAAATCCGAAATCCCCCAAATTTGGGGCGTTGGGGGCCGCACATAAAGATTTGCTACATAACGGTCCAAAATCCAAAATCCCCAAAATCCAAAATCCCAAAATCCCCAAATCCAAAATCCCCCCAAATCCAAAATCAAAAATCACCGAAATTTGGGGCNTAAGCTTTGAAACTTGAAGCATGGTCTGCAACTTACATTCAATGAACCTATTCCTACCTTGCTTTCTTGCCGTGGCAATATCTGTGTCTCACAAATCAATACTAGATGCCATTTCCTGGCTTTCCATGCGGTCACGTGGCGCAAATATGTGAAGAGTTCTTGAAGTTTTGGCTCAGTGATGAGCATGGGAAGGTCCAGCCTTGCAAGCTTGCAAGTGTCAGCTGATGTGAGCTGTCGAACAAATCATTCAACGAGCCGTTCTTTGTCACATATTTTGTCTGTTGGTTCGCATTTCCAGCCCAGAAATGAGCAACGCTTTGTCAAGATACAGGTACACTACGTCAGTCCAAGCTAACTGCAGCAACCTTGGAAAGCATTGTGGTGACCCATGCTCAGGCAATGTCGATTCAACTTCAACTTAACAACAAATTAGCGAACGTCATCCAGGGATGTGCCAAAGTCCATGTCTCGAAGGTTTTCCAGGCACCAAGCCACTGGACTGGATTTACGGAATCTCGACCATCACGTCGTCGCTCTTCCCATGGCTTCCATTCAGCATCTAAACCTCGTTCTTATCATTTTGGATAGAAAAACGGCGTGAGCCATTTTGTCAAACCATATGCATTCTCAGAGTCTTAACACATGAAAAAATGTATCAAGTGAAAATTATCAGCTGAAGCACATGCTTAATGGTCCAAAGTGCACACGAATCTTAGCGAATTCCAAGGAACCAATGACACCTCCTTGTCTGGCACGTTGACATGCAGCTTCCAAGGAGCAAACGTCAGAGACCAAAATCACTTTGCAGTGCAATGTCAATGGACTCCTCGAGGCTATGCCAGCTGGAGAATGATCCACAGGACTAGGAGCAGGCAAGTCATGATGCGCTCGTGGATGCTTTAGTCGCTCAATCTTTCTGGCTAATTTCAGTTGACCAGTAGAGAGTAGCCTTAGAGCAAAAAGTGATAACCATGAGTGCGAGAGAAAATGAATGTAAGGAGTTTGGAGATGTAGAAAGTAGGGACAGTCTTGGACAAAACAACTCTTCAGTTGAACGACTCCAGGCAGGCTGGCATGCCTTGGTCACCCATGCTCCAAGACTCTAGGACAAACATTGAAGTTAAAAACATTTAAAACCGTGCAAACAAAAATCAAAGAAAGTGTTGGTAAGATACCTTTCTGAATGTGAAACATGCTGAGCAACATGGATGCTATATGTTCGCAAAGCTCAGAGCAGTGTTGGCAAAGCAATTCCAAAACAGCCGCATCTGCAGGTGGAAAGGTAAGTTTTTCAAGAATCATATTCAAATCAATTTGTGCACACTTGGCATCAGCCATTGTGACAGTGTTGCTCACAAGGAGCAAATGCAGGGAGTTACATAGTGCGAGATACTCCACCAAACCAGCCAAACGTGCTCGATCCCTAACATGATCATCGATCAAGGGTGGTAAATGCTGTAAACACACAGGTGCTGCTGCAAAGCAGAAACGCAATGCAAACTTCACCGCCAAACGTAAACAAATACCTCCTGCCAGTCCCAAGTCCAAGATCTTGCGTACGGAATCTTGATCTGCTTCAAAAATCACAGAACAAGCTCCAGGTGAATAACCAACTTCAGATGGCTTCACTAACAACTCCAAAATAAAATGCCCATCAGTACGGAATTCTTCATCAGCAAGTCGCTTCAAAGATTCTGCCACCAAAGAACTGGCTTTTCCCTTTTCCTTCTCTTCTCTGTCACACATTGCTGCATGTAAGGAACGCTTGCGCTGAATGCGTTGGGGATCGGATCCTTTCTTGATCTTCGTTGAAGTCAAAACGTAGTTCACCAAATGGTCCTCAGCAAACTCGGGAAACATCGAAAATCTCTGCCAAAGTCATGGAACGCACTGAAACATCTTCTCCCAAAAAATGCTGAAATAGAAGATGCATTTCTTCCATTTATCAGTGCAAATGTTCAACGTCTTTACGTGCATAACAGCAGTAATCAGCAGTATATAATCAAAATTTCTTGTAACATCGGGTTCGCCACACAAGACTTTCGCCCACACCCAGGAACTGCTGTCAGTTCCTCCTCCAGTCGTTGAGGTACGGCCACATGAACTCCTGGCAGATCTCGAAAATGCCGAGCGGCTGAAATTCGCTAAATGTCTGAAACATTTTTGAGTCAGTTCCTGGATCTCTTGTTTGTTCCTCTAGCGCATGGTGATGGAATTTGAGATGCAAATGTGAATCTGAAAGAATCACAGTTTCCAACTGGTACCAGTCACAGGATTGACGGCGTCAACATGGACGTCCTGCATCTGCAAGGCTTGGCGCAGGTCTCCTTGCTGTGTCCGCGAGGCGTTCGGAATAGCGTCGCCGCTGATTCGACCACTTGCCTTGGCACCGTGCACGATGCATCTCGTTTTCAAACCACACGATTCAAAGGAGCGGCGACCTGCACTCAACTCAACCTTTATACCACTATACCGCTTGTATCCTTGGTCATGTTTTGTTCGAGAATCTTTCGCCTGACCTCAAAAATTTGGCCAAATGACTGGGTTCTTGATAGTCAGCTTGTTCTGCTTCCCCCGAGCTTTTCATGCCTTGGGGTCTACCTGCAAGTCCAAATATAAACACAAGGTCTTTGGTACGTAGTGCAGCATGACCCAACATAAGAAGAAACGTAAGAAAAGTACATACTTCTTCACTGAATCGAAGGATTTTGATGCTTGCATCAGATCAGACGCCCACATGTGACCAGATGCCTGTCATCAAACTTCGTGGATCCCAAACTGGCGGAAGAATGAACCCCCTGGAGTGTTCGATCCAACCGTTTCCAGCTTGCACCAATTCACATAGCAACAGGGCAGTATGAACCTGAATCATGGCAACAGGAGATATGGAAAGGACAAACAAGGGCAAAACAGGTCAAGAAAGACAATCAAGGAAAGATAATTCAATGTCTGGTAATGTGAGTAATGCGGTGCATTGTTAACATTGCCTGCTGGAGTCCTATCTGGCTTATTGGTGGTGAGATTCAGTTTGCCCGTGAAGCGAGGAGAAGTACAAGCCACAAGAGAAGGTAAAAACATGTACTGTAAAAACTTATGAAAACAGTATGCATAAAAAACACGGTTAAAGAATACAAACAAATACATGTCAGAAACTCTTGCAAAATGTTCTTCCACATCTTCTTGAATCTTGCTTGGCCAATCAGTTGCCACAGATTCTTGTTGTCCTGGTAGCTGTTCTCCCCAAATTTGTGGTGGATCCCCTGAAGCCACCACGGGACTGAGCCAAAACAATTTCGGCAGCACTGCCATCCGAGCACCTGGAGCCATCTTGGCCACAACGTCTTTAATGTCAGTGGTGTACCAACCAGTGGAGCACTCCTTAGATACATTCGGTTTGCACGACAATCATCGCAAAGCATTACGAAGCTTTAACAATCGATCTAATCAGAATCCAACCCTTCGAGGTGAATTGTCGTCCAAAGAACGGGATTAAGTTCGGTGGGCGGATCTCGCAATCGTCGTGACGTCAGGAAGTGATCCAAAGGTTGGAAGATGAAGCCCTTCAACAAATACACAGAGCGAATTTGCACATCACCCAATTCTTTGCGGAGAAACTCTTGTACCTCAGGTCTTTATGTGAATTTACGTATTTGGAGCATGAGCAATGTACAACTGGGAAAGAAAACAGAAACGCGGCAAACTCAAAAAACACCCAGAGTCATCAAATCGATCATCTATGATCTTCAGCATTTGAAAATGTTTGCACCCCTGGCAGAACCTTCCACTGGCGCGTGTGAAGCTGGTGCTCCTCGTAGAGTCCGTGCCAAGTTGCGGAGGCACTCTCGGTGCAAGTGACTTTCCGCCGTGCTTCTGCTAAGCGCCAAGCCAAATTCTCGTGAAGAAATGGGCCAACATAAGAACCTTACGACACTGGATTGAATAGACATGGAAAGACACTGAATCCTTCAGATTCCTTCTGCTTTTACTTTAGAGCCATCAGGAGGACCACAAGTTCTCAACTTCAAAGCAAACATATCAAAAGAAAGTGCAGGCTGAAACAGCCTTTTTTTTGGATTTTCAGTCATGAAATATGTCTCTCAATCGTCTTTTCAGTTCTGTCTAAGTATGCTCCAGCAACTGGTGCATGGTGGCATCTGTGGAGCTTCTGAAGTGGCATCCGCGAAGAATTTCACCGAAGATTCCACGTGAAGAGCTTCATTAGGACGCCTGAGATTGCAACAGATGAAGTCATGAGTATGACATACAGAGTCGATACATATACAGGAGAACACTGGATACCAGGTACAGTAGGTAGACAAGTTTATCCATGTTGCTCACTTTATTGTTCTTCAATTGCATGCTAAGCTCTGGTCAAGCAAACCAATTTTAGTTGTCCGGCAGTCTGCCTGCGTTGGATCAAGTGGTGCGTGTGCAAAATCTGTTGGACCATCCAATGAGGTGCGGCGGAAAAGACCCTTCTACCACTGAACATGAACGACCATATGATACTTGTGTTACACATCTATCATCTATTTATTGCAAACTCAAAATGTCTCGAAAACATCCCGTTGTGAGTTGTGCCATAAGCCTGGAGCGTCCTCCTGCACTGAGTTGAACTGCACTGAGGGAACGCTGTGTTTTCCACACGGGGCCATTTTCAAGCCAAAACTGCGTCAGGGCTGCTGCGTAGAAACCTCCAGGCTGAAGAATTTCACTTGGAATCAGTGAAGCAGTGACGGCAGTCAAGACAACAAATTTGATTCCTTCGATTTCACTTCGATCTTCTTTGTTTCCTTGCGACATCTTGCGACGTCATGCTGGCATTCCTTTGGAATCTGATCTGCCTAGACGTCGCACACCCGACTGAGCATGCAAATTGGCCAAGAGCTCTGTGGGATCTTTGTCCAATGCCATGAGCCAGTCCTGGTCACGAAAACGTCCGGTTGCTTGGGAAAGAAGCGTCAAACAAAATCAGCTGCTTTTCTGTGGTCCATTTTGGTCCTTTGTCATTCGTTGTGCTTCTGCATCTGGCAATTCCAAAAGCTGCATGCCAGCCTGCATGGAAAATCTGGCTGATTTCTGGTCTCTAAACATGTTCCACTGACATAGGCTGATGCTGCCTCCAAAACACCTGGATATGATAGTTTGACGTTTGAACATTTAGTCTTGCCTGTTGTTCATGTCATGCTTCAGAACATTGAAGCAGCTATACTTTTTGAAGTGAAAACTCTGAGGAGTCTGCTGAGTTTTGCACCTGTTGTGACAGAACTGGAGGTGCATGAATCAGCCAGGACAGGTCTCGAACGACCTTTGTGATGCGTTGCGATGCGGGAGAAAATGCATCAAAATGCCACCGATCTCACGATCCCGCCTTGTTCTTGTACTCGCCCTCCATGGCTACGTTTGTCAGTCACCGTCATGCCAAGGCGTGCACTGAATCCGGTAAACACAAGAAACATCAATAAACATGAAACGTTTTGATTTTTTTCCAGAATCCATTCACACATCTCATAGAGAAATGTGCGTGTCGCACACGAGGCAACCTCTTTGATTGTCAGCTTTCAAAAACGATTTCTAAAACAGTGCCATCAAAGAGCTCGAAAGAGTACAAAAAGAGCATGCGATGACCACTCGGCATAGCATTTTGATGCATTTTGAGGGACTAGTGCTGCGGAAACATATAACGAAGAAGCGTTCAGTACCATGGTTCGTTGACTGGGTTGATAAGATCTGAGGTTGTGAGTTGCAAACTCAGTTTTACACATGCAGTTCCACAGAAAGAAACATCCATTAACAACTTGTGGATTTTTGTAGCAGTTGAAAGGAAGATTGCAACTTGAGCTTTGAAGAAAGTCAGGAAATGTCCAAAAGAGCTGGCTTGCGCCTGGCCAAAATGCATTCCTCCAGCCTCATGCTTCTCTCTACGCCTGCGCCACCTCCACAACACAACTGCACCATGATTAACGAGTTCACAACTTCCCAAGACATCACATAGGCACATAGGTATTGACAGGCTGTTGGCTGCTGCTTGCCTGGATTATGCAGTCCATCAAGTCCAAATGTATGTGATGAAAATGACTGAAAATACTTGATTCATTACTGTATACTCTACAGTATGCAGTATACCTGCTATATCCAGTTCTTGCATGCCAGGGCACCGAATGTGAGGACCACTGGCTTCTGCTGATGCCCTGTTCGTCGCATGGTATCCAGGGATGCCCTTTCCAAGATGCCACCCAACCGGACGGGCTTATCGATGCTGTCAACGATGCTCCGTAGAAACACCTGTGCTCCGAACGGCTTCGACAGTCCCCAAAATGACTAGCACTCCCTGCAAGTCCCCCAGCTCTCTCAGATGGTTTTAGACGTATACCGTATAACGGTATAACGTTGTGAATGCTATCAATCCAAAACTGTTGTGACATGGCTTTGCCGCTCCATGGTAGGGCTTTGCACCCATGATGGGTGTGAACTATTCCACTGAAATGTAGAAATGGGATGAAATGGGAAATGAAAACAGATGCAACGGCCCGCATATCCCGCTACACTTCTGCTAGAGTTGTCAAATAATTGGCTTCTAATGCCATTGCAACATACTGAAATCTTGAAAAAAGTCAAGGCACCACGTCATAGGATGCAGTTGTAGATTCCTGATTTCGAGCAAATTCCCGGTGACACAAAGTGTCAAATTCTGAGTGCAAATATGACTGTGAGTCGGTCTTCCAAATGCAAGGGCACACTAACAGCTGAGCACAACTCTAGTCTTCACGAATCCTTTGAGAACCACCAGCAAATCCAATTCTGCGTCTAAATCTAGAGCTATGGAAACACATGAGATTTGAATCTTGATGTCTGATGTCCACACTAAATTACTGAAGTAAAGATGTTTCTCAATACCATCAATTCTAAAGTCTCTTTCGGCAAGGAGCTGAAGACAAGGCCATCAGAATCTCGGGAGCATTTGGACCCAAATGACGTAAAAAAGCCAAACGTCGCTGATCCCACACAGCATTTTGAAATGCTAAATCAGGCCTGCAACATTGAACTCAGGAATGGAGCGTTTGTTAGCCTTTCCTCTGGTGCAAGAAAAACAAGCACTTCAACGACTTCTAAAAGCACTAAGCTGACTAAGCTTGTATAGCGTCCTGGCCTCAAAGCTTGGACTGAAGGAAGCAGATGACGTTTTCTCATCTGCAACTCCGTCTTTGTCGCCTCGTAGGCTTGTCTCTCATCCTTCAGCAAGCGGCGGCAACTCTCGATGATCACGACAATGCGGATGCCCGGCAGAAGCCAGGAGGCCTCGGAAACGACAAACGACCCTGTATCTTCCATTATCACCAACGTGTGACAAGTTACGACTGGTTCGTTCAGAGCATTGCTCCAGCTTACTCGGCTCAAAAAGAACAATACAGCATGAAACAATAAAGCATCATGAAGTAGCAAAACGAATTCATGAACATATGACATTACAAATCGTTGAGCCCTTCTAAAGTACATGATTCGAAATTTGCCCTCAAAGTGCCTTCGATCCCACAAAGCAGCTGTCCTCCCCCTGTTGCAACTGGGAGACATGGATATCCCCACATGTATCATGGTGAAATATATTGGCAGGTCTTTGGCCAAGCACATCGAACAGGCGAAAAAGGAAGTCTTCGAAAAAGCAGAAAGTCTCCTAGGAGGGTCACAGCACAAAGGTTCTCAATTATCGCAAGCCTTGGCCAATGGTGGCAAATGGGACCAGTTGTTCACTGGAGAGTTTCATCATTTCTAGGGTTTCCAAAGAAATTTCACTTGGACCATCGTAATCTGTGGCACGTCTCCTCTCTTGCGCAGGGCCGACCGCAGTCGACTGGGAAAAAACAGCCAGCCGCACCATGGCCACAATAGCTGAAAAGTAGCAATGGAGGTTCCAAATCTTCGGGCCTCAACACAACACCACAACAGCGTTTCCGTCCCAGCATAATTTGAACAACTCTTCTGACAAACGCTGCGTTGCAAAGCAGCAAAATGTGCAAATCTTGGAGGCTTTTTGGGCCATGGAGCAACTCTTCAGAGTCCAAAGTGTCAGCAATGTCCGACAGCCAGTCCTCTGTGGCCACCTGTAATTCGGGCATTGCGGTGAGCAAAACTGGTACGAAAATGTGAGAAATTAAAGTGTAACATGTGTACATACGAGTCGGATTCATAAAGACTTCATTTGGATTCCATGCTATGCGATGCTATGAATCCACGGCATTTTGCATAGATTTTCAAAAATTTTCCATCGATTTTCGAGAAATCATACCGAAGCTTTTTCCACAGATTTCGATGCCTTCATCCCTTGCAAGTTCTGGTCATCGGCCGACCGGACTTTGAAGTCCATCACCTGCAGATACTTTGAACACCATCACCGGAAGGTTTCTGACATGGAAATAGATGAAAAATGAAGATTTGAAACATTTGACTTTTTCAATTTCTGTTTCTCATGCAAATTTTGAAGCGTGAGCCTGGCGATGAAAGAAACATGGAGAAACGTGGCCTTCAGCTTCTCTGCCAAGGCGGCCGACACGGCGACAGGTCGTGATAGAGGCGCCCGGATCCTCAGTTTCAAGTGACGCCTGTGACGCCTGTGACGCCTTGACGATACACAATTCACAAAGTGCACAAACAAATGCCCAAATGCCATCCTCAAAACATTGTTATTGCGACATGGAAGGTAAATGGAAGTGCGTGCCACTGAAGTGACTCTGTGATACCATGTTGATATTCAATGACTCAATGACTTGTCATAATGACTCTCCAAGGAGCGTGTAGGCCCCATTGGCCAACAGTAGCGCTGTTCGCTTCGGCATAGGAAGTCGCAGTCAGCCGCACGTTCATGACAGGCAGGTGCTAGGTGCAAGGCTATGCAGCTGTACCATTCAGTTTCCACAGTCTGATTGAATCTGCTTGTCTGAGATATGTCAGACATCTTAGATCTGTGCAATGAGTGACTGAAATCTGGAATGTCGCAAACATCTTTGATGCAAAGGGCGTCCATGTTTGAGCTCCAAACTTGTGGGCGAGGCCACTAGTTTTGCTTTAATTTTCAGCTTCAGATTCAAACTGCTAATACAACAAACGGACAAAGGCACCACTTGAAAAAAGAGGAAGCACTGAATTGTGGCCCAATTCTTTCTTCCTTTTTGATTTCCCTCTGATCGGCCTTGAAAAACCTGGCATGCGATTATCTTAAGATGTTTCCCGTATTTTCATATCTATCTTCAACATCCTTCAACCACTTTGAACTTCCGGCAAGTGAATTTCAACGCCTTGCTTTTTAACCTTTTCCCTCTTCCGTGGCACATTGTGCGGCTGCGAGCTCTCAGCGGAGCGCAAAAATATGCAAAACTCATGGTGCACAACAGTTCAACTGTTTGATGGCAGCTGACATGGTCAAACACCAAACGCCAGCCAGTGGAGAAAAGGAACGAAGCCAGAAGTACTAACTATGTGCAAATTATCGGCGCAGCCGTGTATGCAAAACGATTGAAAAGAGCGTACCCGCATGTTCCGTTGAAAAGCATGCAACAATTTAAGCACAGGATTCTAGCATGATTGTCACGATTGCCCTTGTCCCAGCGCAAGATCGCTCACAACAACATGCGATGACGATGATTGCACTATATCTTAACATTTTGCTGCATGGGCTTGCATGCGGGTCTGAGTGAAAATTGTAAAAGTTTCAGCACCATTGCAGTGACTGCCAGTGGTTGAAGCAGAAACCTCCAGCTCTTGTGCATGCAATTAAAATGCATCACGCAATCTGGCGGCACTCAAAACTGCTCAGCAGCTGAGAAATGCTCACTTGATTGGGTGAAATGAAATGCACCGTGCTGAGGGCAACTGTTTTGTCAGAACATAAGCTGCGAGAAATTGTCCAACTCTAGGTGGCTGCCCTCATGGAATCTCTGACGGTGAGACTTTTAGCATCCTTGTAGCTGTCCTACCCCATGCTGTGAAGGGCAGCGAGGCCCCGAATGTACCGAAGTACTCAGACCTTGCACATGGAGTCTATGCAGAAAATTGAATAGGTATTAAGATGTATTAAGTATTCAGTGTTTTAGTGCTGATTCTTGTGGCTTCCAATCAAGAAATCGTCCCTCAAGCCTGGAGGCCAAATTTGTGTGAGCCCCTAATCATACAATTCCCCGGATTTGAGTTACGGAGTTAGAGTTTTGAGTTTATTGGTTGATTATTGTTGGTTGAATCTTTTTGTGGTTTATTATATGGTACTACGTTTTGTTCATCTTCATCTGTCTCCTAATGCTCAAACTTTACCGTTGTCAAATAGATGTGGCGCAATGATTCCAACATAACTACTAAAATTACATTTTTTTGCAGCTGCAGCCTTGTATTTAAACTGCCCTAAGTTGCTGAGTGAGCCAACTCACCTGAAACAAGTTGGTGGATTCGATGCCAAGATTCCAATTGTCTTTCTTCACATTGGTCTGTAACTTGGACACACTTGGTGTCAACTGCCATAGGTCATTGAGATCGGCTTCCTTGTTCAAGCTGGCAACAAAACCTGGGTGTGGCACCATGGGCACCATGGCAGATTTAAGTTTTTGTCTTTCGCTGCCGAGAGGCTAATAGCATATTCGTGAGCTTGTGCCTGGCAAACGCGTGGCATTGCACAGCGGTGCAGAAAGTCAGTGCATCAAAACCCTCTGCCATCAAGATTCACATAAAGCCAAACAAGCCCAAAAAAAACATGTACAGTATTCGGTCCTGCACACCACCTGCACTTCCTATGATGCTGCAAAACTCGCTCACATTGATGGCGACGAGCTTGGCAAAACCTCATGTCAACGCTGTCTTTCCTCCTGTGTACTTCTGTCTGCTCTTTAGTTTTCTTCCTTGCCAATTGGCACAAATGATACAAGTGCTGCTCCACTTTTCTCATGTAATCTTTGACCACACATTTCTTGCAGAGTGGCTCACGGAAAGAAGATCACCTAAATGAAGCCATTCGGTCCACAAACCCATTTCGGAGATCCATTGGCCAAAGCGCACCCGACATGGCGGATCGTCCTTTTTCAAGTAGCGAAGGGCACCGTGTAAAATGAAATATGTCGCATCAGCCCTACAACCTGAGCACGCTAAGCTTCTGAATGGACCGACTCGCAAACTTTCTAGCATTGCACATGGAGTATCATTGAGTATCATCTCTCCATGGCTCAACATGGCTGATCACTGCTTCTCATGGCTTCATGATTTCATGCCCCGTTGTCGCTTGTGCTTTCAAGTGCTCAACTGCTTTCATAATCTTTACATAGTTCACAGCTGAGACACCATAGCAAAAGACCACGTCGTCCTCAGCAGAGTCCAAAATGGCCACAGCCCTCTGAGCCAAGGTCTGCATAATATGACCTTCCTGAACGCTCATGCCATCGTTGGTCAGAAGCTGATCAAGAAAAGGCAAGTGAGCTAAGCAATCGCTGTAACGGGCCAACTGAAGCTCAGCCTGGAGCCAAAGAGAAGTGGAGGCTCTGGTCAGGAGCTTTCACGCTTTCAGCAAAACCCTGTTCACATGCCTAAACGATGCAAACATTTTCCACTGTTCTCACTCTTACATCATGTTACATCATGTTGCATGTTTCCGCCTTCAATGATTTTGAGAGGTAGTCAAGGATGTAGGGATCATGCGAATTTGTTTCTCGTTGGTGGTAGGTGTACTGCAAGAAGCGGGTGATCCGCTGACCGAGGTTCGAGGACACCTTATTGACGCGCAAAAAACGTCGTAGAAGACCGAACTGCTGCGTCTCCTGACACTCGACTCACTCGACTTCGTTCAAAGTGTTTGAAGGCAATCAAACATTTTGACATAATTGAATATAATCGACATAATCAAACCACTAGTTGCGAGTTGCTCGCTTTTTCAGTCTTTGCAGAATTGAAGATTCTCAAGGTTCTAGTCCTCCATGCGACGACTCTGCAAAGCACTGACTAAGGATGTCATGGAACTGATAATTGTAGAGAATGTCACCTTGGTCGTCAATGATGTTCGGAACATTGCTGTGCAATTCCTTTTCAAAAACAAATTACCCTCTGTTGCGGGCACCAAAACATCTCTGCAGCACGAGCCACCAAAGATATCAACGCGACCAAAAGTGAATAAGAGCCTTCTCGCTCCTGAAGTGCGATTCAGTGGCTTTGCATATGGAAAGAAAGGCTGCAGCGTGTTCCTTTATAATTGATCAGTCACTGCACGCGAGCTTGATGTGACTGTCTTGATCCATCATAATGGCCACGGCAACGAAATTGCAGCTTAATCTTGTGTATCCAGATCCAGACTCCAATATTTGTACATCAAATCTGTGGATGGTCCAAACATGTTGCTCGAATTGTTCGAGGCAAAGGAAGATTCCTGTAAGAGCTCGTATTGATTGTAAGGAACTGTAAAAAGACAAGGGGGAACATGATGCTAGTGACTATGAACTTATGGCATCTCTAGTGTAAAATGCAAGAAACATATCAAAATGCAAGAAACAATGCTTTCGAGTTGCATTGGTTGCCTCAATATTTGTTCCACCAATGCCAAGTTGGGAGAAGGCCCATCTCCTTAACTCAGTGGTGACAGATCTGACCTGACAAATCTTGTTTCTTGACCCCTGCATAATCACGTCCCCGCAATCTTCTTTTATTTCCCTGTGAAAAAAAACTCAACCAGGCACAGGGTCACATATGATTCACATGATCCAAGGCTTACTCTCTTGGCTTGGCCTTGCCATCTCTACTTTCAGATGTTTTTTCAAAGGAGCTCTTGCGACAGGGCCTGTTCCGTGAACTGTAAAACCTGGAGTTTTGTTGTGACTGTCCTACCCAAATCAAGTGTATCATCCGAAAACATCTGTGAAGTTTTTTAGCTCCGTGACTTTGCGATTCTTGACGTGTATCTTTTGATATCTTTTGAACTTTCTGTTTTTAGTTCCTTGTGATTTGCTGCAGAAAATGCAGTGAAAAAAAACAGATCTAAAAGTCTTTGCACGAATCCATTTTTGGAATACAGCACTCTCTTCTTTTTTGAAGTCAGTTATCCATGGAACATCAACAAATTGTACGCAAAATTTGGAGATCGTTCAACGTTCAAAATGTATCCAAATCAGGTGAGGATCAAACTGGCCGTGTACTGCTTGTAGAAAGATTCCTTGGCATTTTGACAAAGATGTCATGGCCGTCATGGCACAGAAAATCTCAACTTTGATCCAAGGAGCCTCGTCGAGCTTGGAAGTAGTGATCCAATTCATGCCGTTCTCCGAGTCCATGGACCCAATCCCAAACCAACCACAGGCGATCACATGTTCCAAGAGCATCATGCCCATCATGATCAACACTAAGCTGAACTGGATGGATGCAACCTGTCAAAATGTCAATTCATGTCAATTCCCATTCATAAGATCCGAATCTGATTCATCCATAATATCATATCGCGACTGTACTACAGTCAATTTGAAGGATGCAACAAACAGCAATTGCCTGCGTCTCAAACTTGTCCCGCAAGAATGCCGCAAAGCGAGTAAGCTTTCCCAAGCGAACCACACGGAAGAGCCTTCGCAAGGTGAATGATGTGGACAGGACAGTTTTTCTCAGAACTCAACTTTATAGAATCTATTCGGATTCATACGCCAAGTCTTAGGCATCAAGTGAAGATTTTTAGATTACACTGATTACAAGCAGACACCAGCCTCAAAAGACGCAAAATGCGGGTACTCGCGCGGTTGGCTTCTGTGGCATTGGTTTGAAACCTCAAACAATGACCAAAACTCTACCATCGATATTCATCGACGGCATGGCAATCAGTGACAGTTTAAGATTTTGGAAAGTAATGTCAAAGTCTGAGAAGTGGTATGAGTTTCTGGACCATAGGCCGGTGGATGGTTGGGCCACCAACTTTCTGGCCCAGCAACTCCAAGACCATATCAATTACCGTGACGATGAGATCTGGAATAAACCAAGTACGAAGGTAATGCCAACGAATCCTTGCAGCAGATGCAATCAGCGCTCCTTTCCTTGGATTCACAGCATCCCTTGACTTTCGGATGCTTTCTGTCTGGGCAGGTGCCAATGCATTGAAACGATTGAATCACAAGTGGACCTACTGCATAATGCACTGGAATCCATTTGTACACTCAAAGTGTATGCAAATCAAATGGTCAAATATGGAAATCATCTGTCCCAACCAAGCAAAAGCAAAACAATGCAACACATTGATCTGAAATCTAGGTATTTGGCACGAGTTTCTTTATATAGCCCGTACGGAATGAGAGAACGATATCGGATGCCCAGTAGAATGCCCCAATGCGTGAATTCACTGCCAAAGATGGATAAAGCGAGTAGAAGTTTGCGTTCACAAACTGGAAGGGCAAGATCATGGTGTCTAAGATCAGGAGACAAATCCCGATGAAGTCCCAAAGATTTCGGAAATGGCCTGTGGGATTCAAAATGAACAGGAATCTCTCAGGCTCAGCTGGTGCCAAAGCTGATTTCAAAGCCTCAGCATTTGTACCACCACGTCGACTTTTATTTTTGGCCTTGGAAGTCCAACAGCCTAAAGGATGGAAAAAATGGGACCCCGAAGTCTGCAGGCTAAACTGCAAAGCCAGTCTAGCAGCAGTGACAGCAGCAGCTCCTCAAGCATTGAAGATAAAGAAGAAGCCACGTGCAAAAGACATGTAGTCAATACATTTGAACGATACCCCCTAATCCCCAAAACCCCGAAAGTTGAAACAAATGTTGGATGGTCGTAAGACTTAACAGATGTTTCCACAGCCACTCGTATGGCCATATGCCCTTGAGATCCCTTGAGTGCATGCTAGTATACCATAATTTGAACCTACAGGATGCACATGGATGCACCACATACCAACCATGCAATGTTAATGCCATTCCAAGATTTGCAATATTTGCAAAAAAGCCTCATCACTGTTGACTCCATGTGTCACCAACTCACGAACACACTGAGGACCCACCTGATGGTTCAGCAGCGGCAATACCCAAAGAAGATCCTCCAATTTTCGGAGGAGCAAGGAGTTTGGATGACGAGTTTCTTCTGAGGGGCAATTTTAACGCGCTCGTGCCAATGCTTTGGCACGATTGGTGTTGTTGGTGTGGGTGTGTGGTCACACATGCTAGGTTTGGGTATCGCCCGGGGTATCGCTTTGATTATCGCTCCGATGGACACCTGATCTGAGAGAAGCAGGTCACGGGCCAGCAGGTTTATACTTCGTAGCACGGACTACCAGACCAGTACTTTGCCGGAATGCTTTGAACCAAACACTTGGCGTGCATTTCAGAACAAATCATATTACAATCCTCAAAATCATATGATGAATCAAAGAGATGGTATGTTTTTGAGGTTTCCCACAGCTTTACAGGGTTTGGCATCCTATGAGCAGACACATGATGAATCGATCATCGAAGGTTTTGACGGATGCCCGGATGCTCATATGGCAAATGGTATCGTATCTTTCACGTTGTTTCTTGAGGATGGGGGTTCCAGTGGCTTCGGCCCCCAGTTGTCATGGCCTTAAGGTGAGGTGCCCAACAATTCAAAGCGGCTCAGGACATGTGTGCTCTAATTATAGTCTGTCTCACATCCACCTGCATGGTGCACCAGCAATATGGAACTTCTTGGAATACGCATATAATTTGAACTCTAACAAGTATCAACATTGACGTCAAAAATTAGAAATATCATGATTAAGAACAACTTTAAATCTTAAAACCTTTCAATTATTGAGTCAATTTCAGTCGCGTCTCTGGCTCAGTTGGCATCAGGTTTAGGCTTCCGCTATCCACTGCCACGGGCGAGTCTTGCGCTTCAACGGAGACACTGGCTGGTAGGGTTTGGATGTGCGGAGGGCTCATCACGCGAGAGGTCATTGCACCTGATGCCTTAGCATGACAATCTTGGGCCATCCACTTCGATCCAGTGGACAACTCTTGCATATTACATCAGATCCAGTTGTGGAAACATCCGAAAATTTTATGATCATCAAATCATCCTATTCGGCTTGATATTGTTTGCAATTTGCATTCTTCGCTTCAGTTGCTGCTAAAGCTCACTTCCAGTTCCACGGAGCTCCAGCAAGCCAAGTGCGGTCTGGACCCGCTTGGGTTTCACGCCGCTATTCCCCATCATGTTACTACTGTTGGTTAAATTTTGCGTCGGGACTGGAGAGGCGCTGCCGTAGCCTGACAGATCATCAAATGATACAGTTCAACCACTTTTCTGAAAAAGAAACTTGATAGTCATGTCACCATGTAGAATTTAGACCATCTTATCTTGTCATTGTCTTCATTCTCAAAGCGAGAAACTCTATGGAAAATGCACTCATGAAATCTTATCCAAGCTCTAAGCATGGCATCCTTGCCTCGTTTGCTAATACTTTTGGTGTAGCGTGCAGGTCGCAAAGAGATCAACAGGTTGTTTCTTTTCAAAAGGACTCCAATGCTAAGTCTCAACACTCAAAGCATATAAAGCATGTAGCATTCATGTGATCTCAGCTAAGTCACCATTTAGCCTCGCCATTTCTCTCTCATAGCCTTGGGTCTGAAACCGCACGGTGCTAGCTACAACAACAGACCAAAAGGAAGGCATCTCTTTTGCATAAAATCATTGAAATGTATGTTAACTGTTTCTATAGAAGTATTTCGGCTGAGTCACATTCTCCCAAACGTTGATGGAGATCCCAGAACGTGTCCTTCGCTGGGTCTCGGGTTTTCCATGGCAGCAGATCTGAGAGGGGCATGCTGTCCATAGCCCCCCACTTGGTTCTGAGCCTTCAGAAATGTCTGCGAAATCCAAGCATGCTCGTATTGAACGCTTGCCACTTATCGCTTTTGGCGATACACCGTCATGAAATGAAGTTCATTCCTGCTTATTCTCGCTTAACAAAGAGATGGACTTTATCTGCACTAAATGCGTAGCATGATATGTAGCATGTGCATGCATGTGCCGGATTTTACCTCGTGGAACGCAACCCAATCCTTCTTGAGGAGCGAGGAGACAAACTAATACCTGCTATACAATGTTTGTGACCTGCTCCGGATTGCGGAGACGAATGTTCCGAATTTCAGAGATGGGTGCTCTGGCGATGTTGCTCGCGCTGAGCTTCGCAGCAAAGCGAATCAGTTCAAGCATTTGTGGAACATGGTGTAATATACCATACCAGCATGGTGTCACGTGTGACACAGTCCCATAGTCCCATGCCGTTTTGCTCACTGACGAGGTGTTTTGGCGGGGAGCAACATGGATCTCTCACCTTTCTGCTCGATTTCTTCCCGTGCTTTGCCATAGAAAACACCTGCCACAATACTCAAACTGGCTCCAGCAATTTGCAAAGAGGTCATGCCTGCTTGGAGACCCCAAGCCTCAACAGCCAAAATCACAAACTTGTTGGCATTGGTCATCACCAAAAAGCTCGTAGCAGTAATGAGACTTTGAGCCCAAATGCTAGTGTAACTGATGGTCAAGCCAAGGATACAACTGAACAGCAGATTTCCCATGCCAAAGGGTGTAAGATGTTTGGCAGCATCTGGTGCTGCTGCAAGTTCACCCTTCATAAGAATGGCGATTCCAATCACCAAGACACCGGAGAGGTTGTTGATGAAAGTAATGCCAGTCCTTGAGATATCTACTGGACACTGATCTTTTGCCAATAGTAATCGCTGAAGCAAACGATCCACCACTGCAATGGCGCTGTTCAAAACAACCCATCCAATGGCATGCCAATTTACGGCTTCCTTCCTGTCTGCCATATACATCATGGCGCCTGTTAGCATCAAGACCATGGCCAGCAACATTTTCCAGCTCACTTGCAAAGGTTCAGGGTACAGGCGTTCAATCACCACAGTTCCCAAGGGGGAAGCATTGCGAAGCACAATGACCAAGGACATGGGCGCACTTTTCAAAGCTAGGATCGAAGTAAGGAGCATGCCACAATACATGGGTGCTACCATGCTCCATCGCAGGAAATCTTTGACGCTACCGATGCGGATGTAGGGATATGCAAAAATTGCCAACATGAGAGCTGAGAACGCCAATTGCAACCACACCAAGCAACACTCCAGTGGAAACTCTTGGATAGCAAGTTTGTTGGATAACATCATGCCAGCCGAAGAGACACAGTAAATAGAGGTAGCAGTTATCATTTCCAACCGCTCAGTAGGCTCCATCATAGTGAAGGCCGGAAATACTTCTCGATAGTCGGTGACGGCCAGGTACTTGGGGTACTTGGCCAACTGCGGTACAAATCGCTAGTCGAAGAACGTGGAGGAGCGTAAGTCATAAGCTCAGAGCCAAGGCAGCCAAGGTAACAGGTCACTGCAGTCACTGCACAATCTGTGGTGCATGATTCATGGGGGAACCGTGACCCTGAAACCTTTCAAACGATGGATGACTATGATGACTCAGCAAACAAACACCCTGGGAAGAGGAGGGAGAGATCACCCGTGTTTTCTCCACCTTCCTCTTCTTCCTCTTGGAGACGCTTCTCCATTTCCGTCAACATCCCTTCAATCAAAGACTGCTTTTCGCCGACCTCGCCGGTCTCGGTGCTTCTTGCTTCTGGTCAGGCGATTCTTGTGCAGAAATCTGTTGCTTGCGACACTGGTGATCAGCCTGTAATCATTCCTTACTTGCCCATTGCTTCAGGAAACGTGACTGAAAAAAAGATCTGACACCAGCGAGCAAAGCGGTTCTTGTCCCCGCCACAGAAAACTGCACGCATGTGCTTGCTGCTGGTTGAATATTGCCAACACCCTGTCTGGAAGGAGCTAGTGGCTCATGTTCAAAGGTACAAGATTACCACCATGTCGTATGCTTGTGGTGTAGGAATAAGTATCATGTCACCATGTCTGGTTCTTGAGGGAAGTCAACAACATCAACCAGCAAAAGCAAAACGAATTGGCATTGAATTTGTCGCCGCGGCGACGTGAAACAACTAAAACACTTGCAGCCGAGTGGAGGTCCTTGCTCCACTGCGAATCAGCTCAACACGAAGGAATGACAGAGTGAATGTTTGGTGATCATTTCATAGCCCTTTATGGTGCTTTAGATCCTTTTCGATCCCTACAGCACAATAGCCGCCAAAATAGCAGTGAAAATCATTTTGTCTACGACTCTGGGATCCATGAGCCATTGCTTTGCGTTCTGCGCTTCCCTGGGTGAAGATTCAAAACTCAGCTTCCACATTCTCCATCAACATGTCGTAACAACATCCATGTCAAATGATCTGAGATGTGAATTCTGTGTTTCATCGGGTTTCATGCCATCCTTTGTGACAAAACTGCGGCCACCGCAGGCCGCTACACTGCTACACGATGCCACTCATGTCCTGTTGAGATGGGGACTTCCTCAGTAAGGCACCATGCAATCAGAAATGCGATCATCACTTCTTGACTGCCTCAATCCGCGAAAAGATCCATTCAGTTCTTTAACCTGCCAGGTTTCCCATGGAGAATCGCACCATCAAAAGGGCCGGTGTTTTCGGTTTCAGGTCCAGCGTCTTCGGCCTCACGGAAGGAGTTGTGAAATGTTGGGAGTGTTGACGAAAATGTTTCAAAAGGTCTCAATATCACGCCCTGCCTCGATCCAATCACCCTCCCCCAACACATCCATAACAACCTCAGTCCAATTCAGAATTCAAAATTGGAAATGCCACACATTTCCTATTTCCAAATTTGCCTGCTTCATTCAAAGTCGTTCCTGGAACTGTCTTCGACTCTAAGTTTTTCCTTTGCTTTCACGGCTGTAGCGTTGGCATCTTGGATGTCTTGGATGTTTTCCGAGGTTCCGGCAGCTTCGGCACGTGCCAAGTGCCCGGGATCTCGATAGATAAGGAGCTGATGAGCACTACAACCAGGGCAGAAATAATCCTCGGACATTTCGAAAAAAAAAACGAAATACCAAAACTTCGAGCTCGTGTTCCTTGAATGACACAGAATGTGACTTTCCTGTCAGAACAAATGCGTGTGGCATGTGTGTTGGGCCTCGCCAACGACAACGTATTGATACTGTCCTTTTTAATGGCTACCAAGTCGCATTGATGCTGTTGAGAACCACCTCAGATTGAAACTCTGCAAGGCACCAATTTGCACCTTGACACTTTGAGGCTCTGGCAAATGGGACCATCACAGAGAAGATTAGTGACGACCTAAGGGCACCACCGGATACTGGACGCAAATGCAGCAAGAAGTCATGTGAGTCATGTCATCTCTTAGCACTTCTCACCACCGGCTCCATCTCGGCTCCATCTCCTATGGCACTTGTGTGGACAAAAAGTGCCTATGGCTGCTTATGGCCCCCGGCACAACAATATCACGCGCCATCCGATGTGCACGGACCCATAGCTGCAATGGAAGGCCACAGCGCTCCACGAGATTGCAGCACTGTGCCCTGCAAAATCCACACAATATACAAGCAAACTACGAAAACAAAATAAAGCAGTTGTTCTCACAGTCTTGCCCACTTTCTGACACTGAATCTCCCAGTGTCTTTGGTCCGTTGCTGTTTCAAAAGCTCTGAAGCAAGTCCAATTCCATCACTTCCATTTGCACCTCAGCATTCCTTCGCCTCGGCACTCATTTCAGAAAGATACGCGTGACATAGCGCGTGACAAAACGCGCGATATAAAGTGTGAGTGTGACATCTGTGGAATTCAAAAAAAAACATGCTGCGAAGTGAAGATTAGAAGATCTTTCGAATTCCTTTCAGTGCCTTTTGCCCACCACTCCCCATTGCTCCAACTGAGCCAAGTGACCGAAGAAAATGCACATCATCAAAAGGCCCCACTTGAGGATAAATCCCGCAACTGAGGCATTCCTCCACCATTGCCATAAACATACAATGTAATGGTTCCATTTGTGAAATCACAGCTAAACTGGGCACCTCCAACCAATCGCCACGAAAACATAAATGGCATAGACCTCAAAGGCTGTGCAGTGCGGAATGAGTCTTTGGAAACGAGGAAAAACGGCGTTGAAGGCGAGATGCCGCTTCAGCAATATCCAGCACAGTCACCGTCCAGGCAGAAAAGGTCAACCTTAGACATGAAGCATTGCAGGAAGTTCGAAAATATACTTCCAATCATGAACACATTGCCATGTCATCAACTGCCACTGCCTTGGCCATTGTCACATCTCTCAGATTTCCTCGACTTCCTCGATTTCCTTCTCCGAAAAAAAACAGAGAGACACATTTCCTTCCTTTGTTTGTGCCAAGGTGCGGAATGCCAAGCTCACCTCATTGGCCGAGACATCATGAGACATCAATGACCCCACCGATCTAAATCCAACCGGCGAGCCAAGAGACACCATCGCTGTGATGCCTCGGGCCCTGTGCTGGGCAGTGCAGGTACCACAGGTGGTACAACTTCACGATCCTCACAAAGTCTGCAATTTGGAGTCAAGATGGGCCAAGGGGAAATGGAAATCCATCAATGCATGTACAGCATTGCGTAACCTTCCACTTCCATTGTTGCTCCCCTTGCCTGCGCAGTTGCATGCGGGGCTTCCTCCTCCCAGCGCGGGGACTTTTGACATTTACCAAGAGCTCTCAAAACAGTCTGTCCAAAACCTTTGCGCTTGGCATGTCAGCTAGACTTTACCAACTGCGCGGCCCCAACACCCAAATGGATGGGGCATATTTGATCTAGTTTGACCCATAGCTGCCTAATCCTCTCTTGACTCAGTCAACACAAAAACTCACCCAACCCAATAACTTTGGCAAAGACATTTGCAGCAGTTTGTGTCGTCTACACTCATCGACTTTGTTGGAAATTGTATCGCATTTTTGGGCGTCCTCATCGTCATCCGTCGCAGTAGTTGACTCTCGTCCAGCTTCTGCATCTGGTGCCTGTCGATAAAAGATTGCCCAAAAGTTTCCCTTGAACAATTTTGTAATTAGGCAACCATACGTATATACGTATAGTATAGTAATTGTCATTTATATTGAATTAATCAATTCGTCACTTCTGACAAATGACTACAAATTTGTCATCTCATGAAAGCGTTAGCACGCCTCCACTCGAGCTTCTGACCGAGGTGCATCCTCAGGCAGCACAACAATACAAGCCGCCAAGCCGCATCTTTGTAATTTTGGTCCTTGGTGTCCTTGGTATTCTATGGCTGTGTGTCACTGGGGGCCTGGCCATGGCCACTGATTTTCTGCGAGAAATGGCCTTTATCCTGGACCCCATCCGCTGAATAATGCCACGGATGCCTGTGGCAGCGCCTGTCCTCGCCACCAAGATGCTGAAGGATGGACATGTGATCTGATTGTTTATCAAAGTCTAAATTACTTAGTCGACATGATTATCACAAGGACACCAAGCAATGATCATGATTCACATGGATCGACTGTAATTTCGGCAAGTGGCTGTGGCCGTCTGGGGCGCATTCGACGGCGCAAGATACTGCTGCAACCAACAAGGTTTTCGAAGAGGACAACCATGATGCAATACCTGGCACGTCAACATGACCGAAGATTCTCAACCGAGCATAGCCGAGCCAGGACACGTGAAGGAGGCAAAGATGGGAGGCAACAGCGCGGCCTCGGAGGAACATTGGGATGAAAATGGTATTTTTTGGTTGTTTCAAAAACAACCAATTTTCTTCTTGTTCAACCATCTGCATTGTGCATCAATGATTCTTACAAAGACGTCCCATATCGTCCCCTGCATTTTCCCAATAACTACATCTACCAAAAAAAACATCATGACTTGTCCTGGGATGGAAGAGGGCAGTTTGCACAGGTCATTTCATCATGGTTTCGAGTTTAAAACAATGTAGGTTCGACAAATCATCTTAGAAATGTGGGTTTGATGTGGGTGGAAATGCTATCACATGCTTAAATTACTCCAAGGCTGGCTCCCAGCAGGACAAAGTCCCTTCGAGCCAGTTCATGGCAAATGAGTTTCATGCCAAAGAAACTGACACATCTGAAACCATTGCAGTTGATACATGGATGCTGTCAAGGTGCTACGTGTAGCACGTTGCTGGAAAGTGCACCTGGCGCGTCTGCGTGATCACGGCATGCTATGCTATGAGTTATGAGTTATGAGTTATGAGTTATGACTGAAAGATTGGAAGTGCGGGACGTGTGACTTATATATATATATACAACACGTGGTGAGTATTTCAGACAGTTTGATTTCTCAGTGCCTGAATAGGCCAGCATCAAGGCATCGATTTTCATATTGATCATCGCGTACCATGCAGCCAGGAAAAAGACAGCAACCACAAACCTGGCAAGAAATGCAGTGCATCACTCAAAGAGGCAGTGACACTTGGTGGACCTGCTAGTAGAAAGAGAGCGCATTAGTGTATTTCATGCTCCCCGCTCTTGCTTTTACACTTTTACACGCAAACAGTTTGCATGAATATATGCTTGTGGAGGGACTTACAATAACATACTCCGCCAACACACCTTCTGCTGGGACCTTTGCAGAATCGTCACTTGAACAGCAGCTTTGAGGTTGCTAAGACGGAAATAGGAGCCCAAAGAAATGAGAAGCGTAGAAATAACGTAGAAAGGGAGGATTGAAGTGAAAAGCTGAAGTGAGACGGGTAGAAGGTATAATAGCCTGACAATTGTCCATGCAGCATGTACAATCTACATAGATCATTTGCGAACTCTTTTCCCTTGCAGAGTGTGCTCAAAACTTGGCTCTTTTTGTCTGACCATAGGTTCCAAAGGTGTCCCCTCAACATCTCAATGCATCCCAGTTGCGTGATGTCTACCTCAGGCGGGAATGCGGAAAACAAGGCTCTTGACATGACGAAGGCAGCAAGTCGCTACAAGGGATGAATCCATTCTGCCGCTCAATTGTCCAAGGTGCCATAGATCGGTGCAGGCCACCGCTACGCGGCTTCAACTGAGTTCGATCGTACCATTCAACCCAGTGTCTTCCACTGTCCTGGACCAACTTTTGAGCAAAACCGGAGCCCTACACCTCAATGTTCACTTCACGGCTCCTCTAAGAAGAAGGCGACCAAACAGCGGAAGTCCTGCACAGCACATTCAGTCATGTAGGTATTTAAAATTCACCCCAAGAATACTTTCCTTCTCGACATTGATAGGTGGCAATCTCATTGACTGCTGCAAATCTTGAAACCATAAAGATCTCATCACCATTTATCAATTTATCACCCATCCATGGAACATAACTAATCAGGCCTCACAAAAGTGTTTCCAAACAAACCTTGGCTCACAGTATTCACAGCCGGTTTCTGATGAAACTCACCAAGGTGAGATGCAGTTGAGCTTTGCAAAGATGCGACCCAAGAAACTGATAAGGGTTGAAGATAAACGGTGCCTTGGATTCTATCGCAGCCACTAGGCACTACTCCAAGCAATTCAAGCACTACAGTTTTATAGCACTTAGTTACAAAAATAAAATATAGTGATGAAAAGGGTATTTTGATGTAGTCCCTGTAGTCAGTATTTGGGCTTGAGATAGCTTGAGGCTATTCATGGTCTGAGGCTGTGAATCTATTCGGATGCTCAGTTGGATAGTTGGACCTGGTTGGACCTGGACCACTTGCATCGAAGGTACCCACAGCCACGAAGCCACTGTGAGGAACAAGCAAATGAAGACCCACCAAACGTCATTGCTAAAGACTCCAGCACCTCCAGTTCGTTGATTGAATGGCTGATCTGATAGCTGGTGAACGAACTACAGCAAGCTCTGGAAACAACTGGCATGAACAGCAAAGTCCTGTGAGCAACGGAGCGGACAGAAACCCAACACCTCCTGCCTGAAACACCTCCGGCCAAGTAGATAAGGACTACTCCAGCAAGAAGAGTAACGCCATCCTCAGCGGCCAGAACTCCAGTGTCACTCTTTACTCTTCATACCCTTCTGTTCTGAAGGACAGCCACTGACAGCCACTTTCTTTTGCGATACAACCCCGTGACCCGTTTCTTTTTTTGGTCAAGTTGCGTAGTATGCAATGGATGCGTAATCGAGGTAAAGCCCTCCAAGCTTTTTGAGCTGAAACCTCAGCACGGTTCGAACTCGTTTGAGCGTCCCTTTCCAGGATTCCACGGTTTTGGTGTCGTCCATGATCGAAGATGAGTAAAACAAAAGATGATGAATTGAGTGCAGCATTCGTCATTCGCAATGATGAGCAGCTTTCCAGGAACTGCTTCACCAATGAAGGGCCGCCGATCTGTGGGCAAACCTCGTCCGGTCGAGACGTAGGTGGCGCCTCCGTAGCGAATCTCATTGATGACCTCACAGGGGGCACCAGTGGCTCGACATACGGCCATGGCTGAGTCATACTAAGTGTGGGGCATAGTGGCCAATGATCTTGG
Organism: Breviolum minutum Mf 1.05b.01; assembly: GCA_000507305.1. NCBI lineage: Eukaryota > Dinophyceae > Suessiales > Symbiodiniaceae > Breviolum > Breviolum minutum. The sequence continues at coordinate 115,525 of DF240206.1, forward strand.
CCTGGAAAATAAACATCAACCTGAGAATTCAGAATGAAATTGAGATGCTGTGACTGATGCAGGAGATAAATTAAGGAGATGATATGCTGCACTGGGATTGAAGTCGCTGCAGTTGAGCATTTTCTGCGACGAAGCAGCTCGACGTTGCTAAAAAAGCTTGAATTCAGTCTCGACATGTCTCGACAAACATCAAACATGCGCTCGCCAAGAAACGGAGAGAGAGTAAACATTTGCTTGAAGAATCGTTCGCATGCAACCTGCCAAGAGGAATCCACTCTGCATGAGCAACACTTTTGACACCAAGATCTCCTATTATCTCGGCCACCTAGCCGCCCTAGCGCCTATCTGCTTAAGCTCCAAGTACCAATTTCACCATTTGAATCAAATCCCAGTCATCTATTCACAGAAACTGGCAACGCAGAAGCCTTGAGGTTCCGTTCCATCCACATCTCTGCCTTGCTGCGCTTGACAAAAATGGACACTCACTATTACTCATTATGGTACATTTGCATGCGGTTTTTAGTGAGCTGAGATGATATGCTGCCAAGCTTCCAAAAGTGGAAGAGAAGTTGCCACTAAGAAGAGCAGCAATAGCCAGGAGAACCAAACCTTTGTAGTCAATTGTGAAGTTGACTTGCGGGAGCAATGTCAGTAGTGGAGGCTTGTTCCTCCATACCACAAAATCGAGATAATAAATTTCAACGTACACAGTTTTGGAGTCGTTTTTCTCGGAAAACTCCACTGAACTCATTGGATTTAATTAATGGATTTCGATGTTTTGATGATCCCTGGAATCAGAAATTTGAGGATCCCCTACTCCAACGGTCTTCGCCATGACTTCAGCGGACGACATATTCACCTGCAGGCCGTTGGACCAGGAGATGGATCAAAATAGGTCAAGATTTTGTTTGTCTATTGGGATTAGGAGTGGATTATACAAGTGGGTGTCAGTCAAAATTATCTTGCGGGAAATCGGGAGTTAGTTACTCATGTCACCTGATCCACTTTCTTGCAGTGCTCAGTGGGCTTTTGAACCACTTTCCAGGCCAACCATGCCAACCTGCTCCAAGTTCAGAAAAGCCTCGAAGATGCCACCACGCACCTAGCAATGCAAGCAATGCACAATTCTTAACTTGAATCCCTTTTTTTATGGCTACGTCTAGGCCCCTAGGCTGTCCAAATTGTCACATTGCGTTTCTGCACCTCGTCTGCCAAGAGGACCAGCAGCCAAACAAAGACCAACAATGGCATGCTCCAAGAGACGAAGAGTTGCCTAAACCAACGAAGTGCCGACTGAGTGCCTTCATGGCTTTTGCTTTAACGAAGTGGCAAGTAAAGGATCTGAAACGTATATGAAAGACAGCAGCAACTGGGCCAAGAAACGTGAAGTAATATCCAACATGTGCCTCGGTTCAATTTCTTCTTAGACAATCCTGAAACGTTTCCAGATGATGTCTCACATGATCCGCATGTGACCCACTTGCATGCAAGGATCGTAGTAGAAGGTGAGCGCCTCTCAATTTACATGCGAACAACTTCCATGCAGCACCATTGCCATGCTCAAATGTGTGGCACATGTACCCACCAGTAAAGGACCCATCCTTACCCTTCTTTGAGAAAATTTGATTGGGCAATTCAACAAACATAAACGTCTCTCAAGCCACTTTTTGACCGTACGTATCAGGACTGGGAGTCGGCCTCTGGCAAATGAAGCACTTGCCCCAAGCGGAAGGCTTGTCGTGTTAAGACTTGCTCACCTGAACTTGAGAAGTTGAGAGCACTCAGAGATCACCTGACCCTTCAGTGTTGGGACATCAGAAATCAGCCTGTGCCCGAAGAAAGCTTGGAGAAGAAACCCAGCACCGTGTTGAAGCCAAGATCACGGCCCTGCGCGCAAGTTGAAATGGACGACTGAAGGGGATCACGGTGACGTCATGTGTCTATGACAGGTGTCTCAACCACTACTTGCCTTGGCCAAGTGAAAATACTCTGAATGCCTAAGTTGTGCGGTGCAAAGGGAACCAAAAAAACTTGACAACTTCATGAGGGCATGTCGACACTCCGGGAAGAGCTTCACAAAATAGCATGCGAGAACTGCTAAGTGAAGAAGGTTTGAGCTAAATTGATGCTCAGAAACTTGATGGTTCGACCGTTGCCTCTAAGTGTGAAATCCATTCCTGGCCGAGGAGTCGATGTCATGACAGGAACCGTCAATGCCATCGTCAATGCATCTCGCGACTCGCCTGCGAAAATGTCCTCTGAAAGGTTCACGGTCTTTGTAGCTTTGGACACGCCTCCCTGCTGCATCATGAAGAGCCTTGAACGAAAGCAAACGGAAACAGGCCACGTTTTAGGTGATTCAAAGTCAAACAGTCATTCATTCAGGTGGAGTTGAGAAATCCGCCGACCCGGTTCGGCGTGCACAGTCTTCTTTTCTTATGTAGAATCTAAAATTTGTCACAAAATCCAAAATCCAAAATCCCCAAACTCCAAAATCCCCAAAATCCCCTAAAATCCAAAATCTTCCGCCAAAATCCAAAATTTGGGGCGTTGGGGGNCATAACTATCCAAATTCCAAGATCCAAACCAACTCTATCTGATACAGTTGGAAAAGGATAGCAAAATGCTTTCTCAAAATTAGAAGAAAAGGAAACCAAGAGTATAATTTTCATGATTTCTGGGTCTTCAAAGGCACGGTTGGGCTATATGTGTCCGGTCGATGGGCTTAGACAACCGCGACCCCCGCCCCGGGGAAATTGCCCGGGTCGGCGGCCACAGGCGCCAGCCTGTTTTAAATATTCAGTCTTTTAGTGTATACGAAATCATGAGGGATGTTCATGGTATGACATGAGTCGCAAACGTGTTTGAACGTGTTTTCACATGTCTTCACTGGACGCGCATGGTCTTTTTCGCCAAGTAGCTTGTTCATAATGTCAGGATGACCATAGTGCATGCGAGCGCCAAGCACGGCCTCAAACGCCGCTCAAAGAATCTCAATCCAAAAATTGGACGTTCCTATGATCTATATACATATATATAACCAGATCCTTGCTGCAAGTGATTGAGTTCCCCGAACTTCAAGCTTGACCGTCTCATGTTACAGCTGCCATGCAAAAATTCCCTATTGCCAAACTACTGGATCTGACAAGAGGCATATGTTCGTTGCAAAATGGTGCCAAAGGCCACTTCTGCTGAAGCAGCAAAATCTCCAATGGAGCCAATATCACCTCGAATCGAGGAACTTGACAGCTCAACTGTTGAGTCAGCTTTTTTAAGGAAATCATCTCCACATGCGCGTCGTACAGGGGCAAACAGTGGTAAAGGCCGGTAAAGGGGATTTGAAAACATGTTCACAATTCGAAAGGCACCTGCGAGACAAGGACTTGAGCCGAGTTTCTTGTGATGTGTTCTGGAAACCCAACGATTCGCTTCGACAAGCTATCGCCCCGCTTCTTTGAGCGGAACTCGCCTCGCCCAAATCAACTCGAATCAACTGGGATTCGGATGGTTTCTGCGAGTATCGATAGGAACGTGCAACCTTGAAAATCTAAGAGAAAATCACCAATCTTGCCACTATGACATCTGCAAGGCATCTGTAAAGAGTGTGAGAGTTGCCATCGCGGTACTTCTCGGCCAAGTTACCGAGAGCACAAGGAAGCAACATCATCTGCTCCTCAGACGAGACTCAGTGAAACAGTCTGGCAAAGTGGCAAAATCTATCCTGGTCCCAACATGTTCCAACAGAAACCACATGACACACACATTGTTGGTTTGCTCTACCCGTAACCATTGACTAGGGAAAAACTCATTCCAAAAGCTCAGGAGTCATCATTACACAACACGCACTTGAAGAATCAAACCGCCAAACCTGCAAATGAAGGCGAGTTTAGAGCATATAAATGTCGTGTCCCCTCCGTACCAAGTGTCAAAGTATGCCCCTTGGTTGGCATCGATGCATTGGGTGAACACACCCCGCATGAAGGGAATCGCATGGTTTTGATTGTCACCTTTTCCATCTCCCAAAATCGGATAGCCGGGAAGTTCTACACGGAATTTCGCCTGCAGGAAGTCACAACATGTCAGAACTCGGACTTGTCCCGAATGCAGATATACACTTGAATACCATCCAAGAAAGAGCCTCTTCAGTTCCTGTTTCAAGCGATTTTTCAGTACTGAAACGTGGCAAAGTCAACAGGAACAGTTCAACATGTCAGTGTAAGGCAATAGATCCTGTACATGATGAGCGCGTCAAAACATGATGTTTCAGATGCAAAACTGCTGCCTTCTTCAGACCAGTTGGTAGGTCCTCACAGGCCCCGTCAATCAAACTGCTGTAGTACCGGCGCTTCTGCTTGGGATGAACCGAGTCCAACTCAGCTGTGATGCCTTTGTCGTCCTTGGGTTAAGCTGCTGAGTCATCAAGTGAAGTCTGTTGATTCAAAGATTTGTTGGATGTCTATCTAATCTACTTTATGAGTTTGCATAGTGTTTTAGATGTTTCGCCCTGCCCCCTACCGCCCAAGGGCAAAGCATGGACCCACAAAAATTCACAAGTTTACTCGGAATCAGCTTCCAGTTTCAACCAAGGAAGCCAAACAACGCAAACAACGAAGGTACGACATGGGATGAAGACATGAAGACATGCGACGTGTCGAGATTTTGTCGAGATCCAAGAAACGCAATCTATGAAGGCAACCTTCAAGCAGTCCGGAAACTTGGCAAACATCCTGAAGTGAATCACTGAAGTGCTTGCTGTGCTTGCTGTGCAAGTCGTGCAAGTCGTATGCTACCATTGTATTGTGACTGCTCTAATTACAATGTTATGTATGCATATGTATGCTGTATACTGAGTATACTGAGTATACTGTATGCCTTTTGTCATTGGTGAAGAACAATTGTAGACACTCGAATGACTGTGCGGTCTCCTATTGGTGTGCTCCAGTTGCGTCCGATCAAAGAACTTGTACCTTGCTTGATGCAAGGGCAGCATATGGGGCAAGGCATGCTTGCAAATCGTACTTCCTACTTGCAAAACTTTGACCTTTGTAATGGGTTGCCAAGAATTTGCCGTTGACCAGTAACCGGGATCAAAGATGCAGGCTTCAACTTGCTGTCCCAGTCACATTTGCATCGAAACTAAGCCTGAAGTGGTGATACCAGAGATTTTCGGATTGCAGGGTTGCCAGGTGCTGCTTGCCACATGTTGCTACATATCACAAGCAACACACATAACTATCATAATCCATATTCAGCTTCTGTATCAAGATGATCAACTCGATCCAGACTGCAGAGTCCCTGTTTTAAATCAAGGAACATGTGAAGCAATCGCTGGCATTCCAAATTCCCGGCTTGGCCAGGCTGCTCTTCCGATCTGCCTGAACCTGACCCCGTGGCAAAAGCTGAACCATCTAGGAATCTGGGAAGTTAACTCACAAAAGATCACAAAAGACTGATCGGCCAGTCCAAGTGCGTGTCAGCAAGTGACAGGCCTCCCAGTGACATTGCAGTGCTGGATGATAGAGGCACATGCCTGCGACCTTACAAGGGCGATGAGCCCCCATATTAAGTCCCGGCAGAAGACCATGGTTGCAGATGGTGCCCCTTATTGCAATGAATGTTGCTTGGGCCCTAGAACCGGTTTGCTTCGGAGGCCCGGTACCTGAAGTGCCTAGGCCCCCTCCATGCCCAGAAGACATCTACGACAAATAGTGACAGCAGATCATTTGCAGTGAAGATGCTGTACGCCAAAGAGTTTGCATACGCATGGATGCCCAAGCACTGATCGTGCTCCACTGTTGATCTGTGTACCTTGCCATGGCTCATTGCCACACGATGCCACACTTGACTTCACAGTGAACCAACAGAATGCCAAAACGTGGGGATCTACATATGTCCAGAAGTGTTGAGATAGTTTGGAGAACATGACAAGGCAGTGCAGCTAAAATGCTCTTCCCATTGACTTCCCTGCACCGGCCATCCGCTGTCTCCCCATTTCACCTGCCAACTTGGAACAAATTCAAATCAACTTCAGCAACTTCCGAGTTTCCCTTGCCTGCATCCTGTTTGAGAAAGTCAGGAATTCCTCCTCGTACTTGGCAGCAAGCCTGAAGATTGAGAGGCAGGAGAATGGATTTGCCACATACCTGGATTCTCATTGATTTTACCCAATTTGGAATCACAAAGAAACACGAGGTGATCGATGAGTTCTTGGGTGAACTGAGGCCCAAACCAATCCATCAGAGGAACAGTTTCTTCACGCCCCTGGAAGAGCTCCTTTTTCAACATGAGGATCGATTCTCCGTAGTGTGGAATGCCTCAGGTGAAACAAACGCATCAAACAATTCAATGCTAGCCGTTTCCTCTGAGGGGATGGATCGATCGATGATATGTCAACGTCAAAACTTTCTTCACCACCTAATCAGCCGATGCGGCAGAGCAAATACAAGCCAATAGACACAAATACTATACAACTTTGCAGATGAGACCCAAACAACTTCCCAAACAGAATTGTGCGAATATGTCACCTTGATCACCACCAAAAAAATTGCATATATAAAATAAAATCATAAATCAATGTAAATCAGATAATCAGGTCACACACAGTGAGGCCAGGGAAGTATGGTGCGCGAAAGGGTCGTGGCATTGGCAACCCTAAGCCTCGAGACAAGGCCAGGAGCCGCCATTGCACCTGGAGCGAATCCAGGTGCCATCCACTTGATGTATATATCTTTTCAACGGTTCAGGTCCAGGTGGAGTCTGCTGAGTTTGATTTGACAAGTTTGACATAGTTTGGTTGAACCACTTACGAAGAGATGAAGTTTTTGTTGGAGTGAACGTGTGAGCAAACGTGAGCAAAGAAGACGTGGATGCATGGCAAGGTGCATCCGCATTGTTTGGCCAGTGCGCATCATGCATGCAGCAATAGGTCTTGAAACCCACCTACGCATCGGACAAGTCTGTTCGGGTTGCATTGCTTCAGAAAGTCTGTGGTGGCAATCATGGGCATATTTCAGAAACACGTAGCAACAATAAGACCGAAAAGAACAATAAACACATACGATCAGTCAAAGGATATCTTCCACATTTGCAGACACATGTGATCCGCACATAATATTTTGTCTACTATAATACCTTAATTTTTGGATTCACCTAGGTTACCCATGGTTACCCATGAATCATGATTTGCACATGACCCAAGATCGTGCCTCGAAGGCAGTTTTCTCTCGAAAGATGTCCGGCACTTTGATCTTCCTTCGCGGCTTCGGTGTGTGTGATCCGGGTGCCGCCTTCGTCGTCGGGGCGTAGCTGCCCAGGTCAGGTTCGACAACATCGACCACGTCATCACGACCACTTGGAGAGAGGGGTTCACGACGTCGTTTGGCCAAAGGCTGTCGCAGTTGTTGCCAATAGACCTGTGAAACATAATTGCAACATTGACATAAGTGAAACATATTGACATATTGTGAACGTGCCAAGTCGCGAAACTGTCTGACAAGCAACTGCTGTTGAATCGAATAGGAATCTTTGCCATACAATATCTCACACAGTGCATTCACGGATGTTTCCCTCACCTTTAAACAATCTCAATACCTGACCTCTAAGCAAAGTGGCAACAGCAACAGTAAAGAGATTTACAGGAGCATAAGGAGCTAAGCGATAGAAATCTTGGTTACTTCCTTTTCCTGAATGGAGAGTTAAGGCACTTGATGTCCAGACTCACCGGATTTAAAGGAGAAATCTCCCATGAGGTGATTGTCGATTTTGTCCTCGTAACGCATATATTCCAGGATTCGATCCCAAATCGCCGGAAAGTATGGCGAAAATTGCGCCACCTGAGAGCCAGAGCAAAAAATTAGCCAACATCACCTTTCGATCGTCTCACTATCTGAATCTACATGTTGAATGATTTCCAGAAGTTATCACCACAAACCATATAGACATGAAAAATCACTATAGACTATGGTCAAATATCAAACTAGTATATGATGTCAATTGCACTCAAGAGCTATATATATATATATGTTATATCATATCAGATTATATATATCATCATCGCTCTGGAAAGGTTGAACTTCAAGCATTGTCATTTTCATGTCATTTTCCTCTATTCTAACCTAGTCTCCTCTAAATAGTCTCCTGTATCCTACCTAGTCCCGTCTCGATACTTTTTGCCACCTGTTCGGCTCCAACTCGACTCTCTGAGCCCGCGAAGGAATACGGGAGCACCTGAAACGAGCGAGTCTTATGCGTTTGAAATTGTTTTGTTCAGAAAGATACGAATCTTCAAAGAGAACAGAATCAGTATAACTAATGACAATTATATCATAAATAATTATAATGAGATATAGTGATATTGTCATGCCAATTCTCGGGTGTATTACATATTTTGCGTTGGAAACAGTCGCATTTTATGTAAAATCTCATTCTCAAAGGCACCTTGCGAGAGAAACGTTCTGGCAACTTGGCCACAGAATCCTCCAAGGCCCATGTGAAACAACGACATCCGCGCTGGACCATTACGGTGGCGACGCCCAAAATGGAGCACAGCAAAGTAAACCAGAGCTGTGTATCGGAGATGAAGAGAACAAAGGTTGTAGACCAAAGGACCTTGCTTCAAGTAGTGCAAAAATGAAACATCAACTGATTACCTTCAACTGCAGCATCCTGAGCGTTTCAAAGAGTATCATGACATATCATGGCATTTGGAGTGGCATTTGGATGCATTTGGCATGTGTATGCACATACTAATATGATATCCATCTCTGACGAGCTGCAAACCACAAAAGGAAATCAGAGCCCCACTCGGTGCTGTAATAGATCTGTGATAGCTCTGACACTGATTCACGTCCCGGCAATGCAATTTGCAACTCTACCGTGGCTTCAAACATGGCGCGAAAGATGATCAAGGCCAAGATGAATTTGATGGCGAAAAGAGTAATCCAAAAACTGTAACGCACCAGTCGTGACAGGAGTGGAGCTGGACTCATCTCCCACATCATGTCGGAATTGCTGCCACAGCTTCTGATACAAGATCCGGATGGGACGAAAAGCAAATATCCCAAACCAATGCCTGAAAGAACAAAGTGAAACACCAACAAAGGTGCTAAAGGCAATCCGAGCATGCTATCTGCACCAAGGGTGGAATCACGAATTCCAGCATAGGTCAAGATGGGCAGCATCCTCACGGACTTGATTCATTTGTCATTTGGTCAGCATCGCCGCATCGCTATGCTATGAATTCAGTTTAATGAAAAAAGCTAACACAAACTTCAAAGGATCATGATGTGCTAAGGCGAGGTCCACCAAAGTGCCTTCCAGATGCCTCAGCAAGAAATGGTGCCGTATGGATTTCTATGGTATCCTGAATTTAATTCCAGTAAATGTATACTTGCGCTCTTCAGCACCAATCTGTTCTGAGTGCAGCCCTGTCACTCCGGCTGAAGCATGCCAGAGGAGCTTGTAATCGTAGAACACGTCCTAGCACAACACTACGTGGCTATCTTTGGCAAGATTTTCTTGTGACCACATATGATGAACGATACTTAGATTGACTTAGATGGTGTTGAAATCCTTTGTTGAGAATCTTTTGCATTGCCGACTTCGTAAAGGCATCCCGAATTTGTCCTGTGACTTGCCAACGAGCACAAGACCATAGCAGCGCATGGAGCGGCACCACCAATGCCACTGCAGCGAAACGTACACCGCCACTGGTGCCAAGCAAAGGCACTTGACCATCCAAAGGTTCTGGGTCTCCAGCAACAGCACCTGAGATTTTTGCAGAAGGCTTCTCGATTCTCAATTTTCATGGAGCCTGTAGTGAAGCTATGCAAAGCTTCGATGAGGCAAAAGCCTCATAGTGAGCAGCTAGTGTCAGTCTGCGAGGACTGGGCATTTTTTGCATTGGCGTTTGCGTCTCCAATGATTGCCGCCAAAATTCAAACCCCAGAGAAAAAGAGGATCAAATGCACCAGCACGATTCTGTGAGTCGTCGCAAACACTCCCCACAAAGAATGGATCTCTCTATGCGTTTTGGTTTCCGCTGCTTCCAAAGTCACCTCCGGGCAAAAATAACATGGCAGAATTTCCGGACATTTCATCCATTAACTGAGAGCAAGTGCATGACATTCAACTACAGTTCTACATTGAAGATGCCAAGATACGGTGCAACTCCACCCTTTTCATATCATTTTCATAAGCCCTGGCATCTGGCCTGCCAGTCCACCCGTGGCAATGCCAAAAAGCGCCGTTCGTGTGGCAAATCGAAGAGTCGAGTACCATCTTGAAGCAAAAGCCCCTCAACCATGCGGCCGGGATCGCAGAAGAACTCGTTCCAATCCTGTCAACTCGTTCTGCGTATTCCAACTGGGTATCAAACTGACTTCAAACTGTGTAATATGTATTAATTATAAAGCCACAAGGAAATCAGAAAAAGAGTGCACAATTCCGTGTAAACACTGGAACCCTAAATCGGTCAGCGTGCAAACACAAAGCTTTTGTTGACTTGACATTGCAACTTCAAAGGCACCCCCAGAGCATGCCAAGCACGACAGCATCATGGGAATGCTGCATGCTCTTGTTGCATGCTCAGGAGACTCGGAGATCAATCAACGAGAAGACTTCTTTTTGGTGCAAACCAAGGCTCATCGTAGTTGGCGACCTGGGTACGCATCTTCCAACTTCCAACTACTCATTTACGTCCTTCATTGAGATAGGCTATGCTCGTTTCCGGGAAACGACTCCTTTGAATGCATTCCGAGCTGCATCTGGGGGAAGAAAATTCTCAAGACCAGGCTTGAGTTTCTTCTTGTCCTTCTGGTTGTTCTGATCGATGTCTACGTATTGATACCTCGGGCATGAGGAACTGAAGCACCGCAAGATAACGTGACATGGGTATGCCCACTCTTGGTCACTGGCATGAGACACTGCGTCATGCTACATCAGTCTATCACAAATATCATGCTATTGACAAATGAGTTGCCACTCGTCAAAGACGACATTGTAAATAGGGCGGATGATCTTGCTCAAGAAGAAATTGCTCCTGACCCGTCTGACAGTTGGAAGCTGAGATGAACAGCACCATCGACTGATCAATCTCCATGGATCTGCCAGCTATCAGCAACTGCCACTGACATGCAAACATGCAGAAACCCGTCTCCTGAAAGGTGCTCCGGGCAGACTAGGCTCTGGGATGCTAATGCCGTAGAGCGCTTCAAAATCTGCAGGGTCTGCAGCTAGTGCGAGCTCAGTGATGAAATAAATTGCCTGCAGAGCCGTTGAATGCAAATCTGGAATCAAAAATACGGAAGAAAGAGGCCGTACATGGCAAAGTTTTGAAAACCATTGAGCGATGCAAAACAATTGCTTTATGAAACAATAATTATACAATTTATGAACAAATGTTTTGTACAATTTGTGCAAAATGCATCCATGACTTGACAGCGAATGGAGAGGATATCTCCGACTCCCTGCCTCAGGCATAAATCTCACGTTGCCCGCCTGACAAACCAGGAGGCAGCTTGCAACCAAACACATGGCCACATGCACAGGATGTCGGGATGTCGCATAGTCTCTCATAACATCTCCTAAAAATCTCATTCAATTTCTGATTTTTCACATCTTAAACTGTCCGAGTAAGTTGTTGAGCTTTCTCTTAAGCTTGTCAATCTTCCCATGATTTTTTTCCTACATCGGATGCGTTTCTAGGCCTCGCCCCAAACCAACAAATAGGTCGCCATCTCTGTGAGTTGTCGTGACAACACAGCAGCAGCTGAAGGCTCCAAATCTTCCTTCAACGGTTCCCACTTGGCACCGCCAATCGCCCGAGGTCTTAGTGTGCCATCTTCGTTTTGAAAAGCATATGATTGAAGTAACGCTTACATTGAAGTTTCTTTATATGTTCAGTTTCGCTGATTTTCAAGAGATGTCACAGAGATCTCCAAATTCTCACAGTGACTTTTTGAAGGTTGTCTTATTCAATCGATGTTGAGCTCAGAGGCGAATCTTCTGAAAGTCTTGGCAAGGTAGCCGTTTCGAAGTCGCACAAATTCTCCTGCAGTGATTTCGTCCCCAGGTTGAATTCAAGTTGAAGTATCATCAACATCCATCAACTACACCCAGTGCCAGTCAGTGTGCCAGCTGACTGCTCGAGAATTAAGCATTGCCAAAGCCATGTGTGACAAGCGTCTCTCCAACGCAAAAAGCCATCCAGCATTTCGAAATAGAGGTCTCCAGCTGCCTCACAAACTGTTAGAGTCTGCTAGAGGGTTACACAGAAGTTGCACTCACAAGAAGTTTCAAAACTGTTTCCATTCAACTTGGAGGAACAGTTTCCGCCTCCTGTAGGAGCACCGTTTCGTTCACGGAGGCTCCGATGCCCACCCTGCGGTCCGCCACCATGGCACAGGAAGAGCGCCACAGCGACAGGAAATGTTCATATTGATTCCGGACACTGTCAGCCTCAGCATTAAGCAAGAGGAATTCAAAAATTGCAGAAGGCAAGAAACGTCAATAATGCAATAATGAATAATGAATAAGCAAGCGAATACGGCGCATATTCTTGCAATGTATGACCGTTTGCAACGAATTTGCGGGGCTCCCACCTGAAAATCAAACGTCTCCTTCAGGGCTCCGAAGAGCGAACTGGTCGAGTTGGCAAAGTCCTTTGCACCGGGCAAGACTCGAAGGCAATGCCGCTCCAGCCACTCCGACTCCAATTCCTGAAACTTTTGACCCAAACGGCACGCGGGCAGCTGAGCGAAGTGAAACTACAGGGAACCTGGTAAAAAAAGTCAAAGGTCCAACATCTCCATCTTAGCCCAGACACATTTTTCAGAGCACTCCGGCACGAAACTCTTGGAGTTCGAGATCCGGGTCTGCTCGGAAACACTTCCTCACCTTGCCATTCAGGATGATCAAAAAAGGATGCTCCACATACTTCTCCGAAATATTTCAACATTCATGTCTTTTAAAATTTGACACGTCTTGCAGTCTCACTTGTCTCACTTCGATTCAACTTTATGTCAAGGTTTTGCCGTCATTGTCGAGGTTGGATGGCACCCAACAGGCACTCTCAGATGGTCTTCCATGCCCATGACCCCATGACGCCAGCCAAGGTACGTTCAATCATCTGCTCGTTTTCTTTGCTCGGCTGTGGCAAGATCCAGGATGACACTACAGAGATAGCAAACCTCAAGAAATCATGAAGCGTAAGTCATAGATGAAACCGAATGAATCTTTGAGTTTGAATATGTCTGAATCCTTGTGAGTGGGGAAGTCATGGAAGTCATTTTCTGTCGGACCATCACATGACATGTTGGAATGCCAAGGAGCAAAATGGCAAGGAATGCCATGGGAACTAGGAGAGCGACCTTGGTGAGTGAACTCGGGTGAAACGCAGGGCGTCAAGGGCTATCAAGGGCACCCCAGCCGAAAGGCACCAAGAATTCAGAAATGTCGCCGAAATGTTAAGATACGTTAAGGGTCCCATGAGTAAAGTTTCTGCTGGTTCTTTTGCTACTCAACCCTGAATCCAAAGGTGGATCTGTACATATCTTTGACTAATTGACTCCATCAACACTTTAATGATCTGTGACCAGGATACCAATGGATAGCCTTAAATTCTTAAATAGATATGCATTGTTTGTGCAATGTTGCCCAAGTCACAGTTGAAGCGGACCAACTGGTGTCAATGCAGTAGGGGGCCCGGGGCAATGTGCAACACTTGCGGCCCTGGAGCATCACAGTACCCCACCTTAGCATGCAAAATGCACTTTCTGCAGTGTCGCAATTAGTGCATCTTGGAGATCTCTATGAAGACCACCAAATAGGCACATCAGCAACCGGGTATTAAAAGGTATCGAAACATGGAAAGCATCAATTTCTCTTCCTAACTACAAGTGACCCTGCCACATTAAATGATGTGTTCAATGTGCGGGTAGCTCTAACTGACCGACAGAAAAGTTTCAAGGAGCTCAACAGTTTCAAGGACAACCTCAGCCCTACAATATCCCTCAGCGAAAACCAACCATCTCATGTCATCTTGATTGACTTCCATCTTGACTCTATTCCTCAAGGATCCATCATCATCATGCAAAAGGACAAAATCCAAACACGATCGGAAAAGCTGGGCTGTGACATTTAGCTCTCAAGACGTTTTCTCAAAGCCATCAACGCACGCCAATGATATATGGCCACAATATGACGGCTATATCTTTTCATTCGTGGTGGTCCAGGAACGCATTCACCGCCAGGGTGGCTGCTTCTCTGGTTTGCGCCAAGCTCTCGTTGTCTGCCAGTCTCCAAAGGGCAGCTTCTGTATCAGCTAGTTGCCTGACAAGGAAGGTACCCTATCCCAAAAGAAGCAATGAAAAGCAGTGAGAACACTTCATCGAATGACTCGTTCACTTTGCCTGGCCTAGATGCATTCTCACACAATTCCGTGGCCAAATCACCGCTCGCATGCCATTGCAAATTATCTAAACTGTAGTCCTCCCCCAGCAGCATCACAAGGCCTTCCGATCAAAGGGATGGACAGGCCCCATCAGCTTCAGCAGACACACTGATTACAAGTATCAAGATCTGTCAAGTACGTCTGTTCAATCATGTTCTAGCTGTTCAAGATTCAAAATTCTGCGAATTGGATCGAATTGGCGAATTGCAGCTCTATCTTCGATGATGTTTGATGATCCTGAAAAGAAAGTGCACAAAAAGTGCGGGTTGATCTTCTCAAACGAATCCTTCAAGCTTTGAAACCATGCAGTGAAGCTGCAGCTGCCTCGGTCCAAATCTGTGTGTCCAGATCCCAATGTGGCGAAATCCTCCACAGATTTGCTGACCTTGGAAAGATGCACATGCGGCGCATGCCTACCGCCTGCTACATCCTGCTACGATGCTACTGTGTGCTACTGCTCCACTTCGCTCTAGGTCGGAAATGCTGAGCAATGCACTTTTGCACAATTTAATTCAATGAGTTTCTTCAAGCTTGCTCTGGAGTAGGATTCAGGAATGGTGCACCTGAGCCGGTCCGTGGAAAGGTTCATTTCATCTTCGCCATGAGCGTGTGACATGTGTGACAGGTAAGGGAAAAAAAGTCACGAAAACGTTTGTGCGAAGTCCAAGCTACACAAACGTTGCTTCACTTTCATTTCCATCATTGTCAGTCAAGTTGTCAACATCGTCTGCGAGCACAGTAGGCAGCGCCAACAAGGCTGCCAAAAAGAACAGGGCCTCGGTTTGTACCACTGATGCATTCATAGATTCACAATGATTCACAGGTGAAAAACGGTCCTGCACTGTTGATTCAACCATCTTGAAAGTTCCTGGGCTTCTGACCATCTTGACCTCTATAGATTCGGGAGAGTGGACCGGGAGCTTGTGCCCTAAGTCCTATGCTCAACCCTTCCTACGGCTGATTGACTTTTGACATACTGCAGGTAGCTCTCCTTCACACATGTCAGTCACACGGCATGTTGATATCTAAATTAATATTAAATTCTGATTCTTTTAAAGTCAATCTATGCTCATTGATGTGGAGCATAGCCTCTCAGCCATGTAGTGGAGGTGAGTCTGTGGTTGCACTCTTCGCTCTTTTTGCGTTGACGCGTTCAGATCATTCGCACTAAGAAAACAAGTCAGAAAACATACATTCTCAAGTCTTGAGTAAGAGAAACTAAAAGCAAGTTTGTCATTCAGAGTTTTCTTCATCACATGTGGCCTTTACGATCAATTTTGTTTCACTAAAATTTGAACTCGGTTTCATTAAATTAGTTTCCGCTTGGATAGCCATCAGCGCTTTCTGATGTCAGCTTCCGCCGGTTCTCTACGAAAGTTTCGCCTCAAGATACAGGTGACCCAAGGTGCTTGTCCAATTTCAGTAGATGACAAGATGACACCAAGAATCACGACGAAACAACGAAACAACTTCATACCTTCCAAGCTTTCCAAGGGCTCCGGCGCAGCTTCAGCACGGTCTTTGTGGCAATGTCGTTAATGACCTCCCAGTCAACGACGTGAGGACATGACGACCAAACGTGACATGCGTTGTGTTGATGATGGCCCGACCGAGTCGGGCTGATTCTTGAGCTTGGGTGTCTTGCGGAGGACCTGAGAAAATAAGCTACATCAGATCGGATCTTCGAGATCTTGATGCAACATGGATTAAGGAATGCAGTAGGTTTAATGGGCACTGCAATCAGTACTTGTTATATTTCTTTTGACCAGTCGATATGTCGCCTTGCCAGCAACTTAGATCAGCTTTAAGAGGATTCAAAGCATAGAACTGCTGAGTCTGTGCAAGATTTGATCTGAAGTCAAGTCCCACACGTGCGTCCCAATGGCGCTTGCCAAGCCGCTATCTTTGCGACGAATCCTCGGTAAAAACTGCTGACGACCCGCACAGTTTAGACAATTAATGCTGGAGATCCTGGTGCAAACTGGTGCAAACGAGCATCATGTCCCACTGGTTGCTGGTGCTGTAGAAATTCCGCATGATGGTCACCTTGGAAAGGATAGCACATGATAGCACATGGCACATGGCACGCGACACATGCCCATGCATACAGCTGCAATTTGCATTCGCAAGGTCAGAATTTCGTGGTCATGCAGAATTCATGCATACACTGCTCACCCTAGGTGAGCTGCGGAGCTATCTAGCGACACGGCATAGTGCCACCAGCCCTCAGCCGGCTGAATTTCAAGGTAGGTGGAAGAGCAAAAAAAGATGAAACAAAATTGAAGTTGATACAGTACTGATGTGATGGAGTTGGATGGCCTGGACCTTCCACAATTCAAGATGCCGTGCCTTGGGTGCAACAATGGTCTCGCCGGCTTCGACCACAGCTACATAGGGTGTGGCTTTCTTCACGTCCTTGTCCAGCTGAGTTCAGCAGAAAGGAGGGGACATCTATGGACTTCAACAAAAATAAAGACAATAAAGACAAGAAGACTACCAAGAGACGAAAGATTTATAACAGTAAATTCCTTGCTGCATTCCTCACTGCTGACACTGGCAGCACCGGTTTTCACTTGGAGGCGCCAACCGAGGTATATCATAGGCAGTAGCCCAAACAGAAAAAGGTAAAATACACAGTTCTCTGCAGCCCTTGCCGTCGAGAACTAGTCATGCACCATCCAAGAACTGTTAGCCCAAGGAGGTGGTGGGGAAGGAGGCGGTGAACTTAAACCAAAAGCATTCGGTCCAAACATTTCACTCTACAGCAAAGATCTCATGATTGGAACATTTGTACAGGAATCCCAATTGTATTCCTTGCTGCATTCCTCACTGCTGGCACTGGCAGCACCGGTTTTCACTTGGAGGCGCCAACCGAGGTATATCATAGGCAGTAGCCCAAACAGAAAAAGGTAAAATACACAGTTCTCTGCAGCCCTTGCCGTCGAGAACTAGTCATGCACCATCCAAGAACTGTTAGCCCACCCCCCCTGCCCAGGGAGCATGCCCACGAAGCTGCAGCACCAGGTGGAACAAAAGGAGGAGAGTAGATACAAAGCCCCAGGGTGGATTGGGAGGGGGGCTACCTCCCCCTTGATTGCTAACCCCTCCAGCATCTGACCCAGGTGTAGGTGTAGGAGCTGCAAATGGAACTTGGGGAAAACCACTCGGAGCATCTGAAAAGAAATCCTGCAGATAGAGCAGCAACGTCTCCTCCAAAGTAGACGTGGCTAAGCTAATCTGCCCAAGTCCCACACGAAGCTCAGCCCACATCTCCTGCAAGACTCGTGCCACGATTGCCATCATAGCCCGAAAACAAAGACGTAGAGCTCCAGCGCAAATGATGGCCAGCAACCGAGGGAAAGCTAAGCAAAGTAAGGCAATGATCACCGTCCACCTATTTCGCAAAGCCCATGCTAAAAACCAAGCTCCAGAAGACCAACATCTTTTCATCACCCAAGCAACCGTTACCTCAGGCGATGAAGCCACTTCTGCCTTCTGGGGTCCAATTGGCAAAGGATTGGCCATTGGAGGTTCAGCATGTTGTACTTCAGCAGCTCGAGCTTTCAACCATCCGGGTCGAATAATATTCAAGCTGTTGAGAAACCGGGCAAAAGCTGCCGAGATCCGGCGGCCCTCTGATCCTGATCTCCACCTCGCAGCCTGGTTGCGAAATGAAGGACTCTGCAGCGACCTCATCTCATCCTCAGCCAGAGTCTGTGCAGCCTCCTGCAGCACAGTCATAACTCCACCTGAGGCCACCATCGCATCATCTCTCATAGATCCAGCCAAGGCATCGGCTGGTTCGGGAAGCTCATCGCCCACAGCTTCTGGGCCTCGTTCAGGTCTGCCACTCTCCGCTGCCTGACAACTTTTGGCCGCGAAGGCAACGCTCCACTTTTCCCCATGTTGTAGCAGCAGGGCCACAGATGTAGCCAATCTTCGAGGATCCAGGATTCTTGAACACCAAGTAGTGACGAATGTCACTATGATGC